>JAMKCH010011431.1:0-50568 GCA_023653785.1 Ophioderma brevispina
CTTCCCCAAATATCAGTGAACCAGTAGAATGTTATCATGCTGTATTGACCCGAGCAACTGAAAATCACTGTTGATATCCAGTAAATCGCTCGGTATGCAGATAACAAAGCTCCCACCCGATTGAGATTGACTATTTTTAATGATGTCCCGTTCAGACTAAGCATTGGACCTTATACTGTGGACCAAAAGCATGAAGGGGGGCGAAAAATTCAAAATGTTTGGCAGACTGAGATCTAACACCTTTGTGCACAACAAACCAGTAAACTTGCCGTAAGCAATTAAACTAAGGGTCATTTATTGTCAGGAGAAAAAAACGTGCCAGGCATTTATTTGTAGAAGAAACAATCATAGACTTTTCATAGATTTTGGGCCAAAATGCCCGAAAATGACCATTTGCTGACCACTTATCAAAATTCCGTGTTACACCCCATATGCACTGTCGCATAGGAAAAGCATATGCATAAGTAGACTACTCTGTAGTCATCTTTTTGGTTTTTTTTTGTTGTTTTTTTTTTTACTTTACTTTTTTCCAATTGTGTGTGTGTGCTTTTTTTTTACTTAACTTTTTCCCCAGTAGGCCTATCGCAAAGAGACATGAGAAAAATAGCTGAGGGTAGAGGGCGCGATAACTACCACCCTTTGAGAATTCCACTTTATCATGCAGTCAATTGAGGGCGCGGTAATACTCCTCTCGTTAATTTTTCACTTCACCATGGGTCCATTCCGATAAAGTGTTCAAAAAGTCGTTTTTAGTGTCGCTACAGTCATGCACAGTTTAAACTGTTTTTGGCCTTAAGAGAATGTTTTATGGAATATCATTATACTTGGAGTTTTTTTTCAAAATGATCGGACTAGATGTTTGTAACCGGGTGAGAAAATATCAGCATAAGGAAAGATTCATAATTCTTGCTTTTTCGCCATTTCGCCAGCCCAATCCGTTCTTTAAAATGTGTCCCTGGCCGTTACAACCAGACGCATTATCACAGATTGCATTGTCGTTTTATCAGTCTCTATTATGAACTAATTGTTAAGTTTAAACATGATCTAGTTGGATTATTCAAGTTTTCGCAAGAGTTCCTGAACATGTCGCCAACTTGCAAAAATACGTTACAATATTCGAATGGATACAAATTTGCTAAAAATAACTGCATAACCTATGTTCCCATATGTGATAAATCGAGAAGATGTCAATATTATATTATACATGTTTTGCATAAAAATCTGATTTCAACGTAACATTCCCCCTATTAATGAAAAAGAACTCCCTGCTGTTACTTCAACGCCCGACAGATACGTTACCTCCTCCTGCTAACGCTCTTGGTATTGGCCTTTATCATAACGTCGAATACCCACCAGTCTTTAGTAAAGGTAATAGCTGATAACGTATAGAGACTAGGTTGGTGAAGCACGTACTTTCAGCAAGAACAGCACGACTAAAACGGCCCGACAGATAGCGTTTACGACCAGAACTTACTTAAGTGGTAACGTTATGCAATACTAAAATCGGTTATTTTTTAAGATCACCCATGCATTTTCCTGTTCTGAAAATAATTTTTTTTATTTTTTTTCCTTTTTTCCCCAAATATCAGTGACCAGTAGATGTATATCATGCTGTATTGACCCGAGCAACTAAAAGCCCACTGTTGATATCCAGTAAATCGCTCGGTATGCAGATAAACAAAGCACCAACCCGATTGAGATGAGCTATTTTTAATTATGTCCGTTAAGAATAAGCATGACCTTTATACTGTGAAACAAAAAGTCATGAAAGGCAAAAATTCAAAAATGTTTGGCAGGACTGAGATCTAACCTTTGTGCCACCAAAACCAGTAAACTGCCGTAAAGCAGATTATAGGTCATTTATTGCAGGGAAAAGTTGAAGGTCATGTATTTGAGAAGAAAACAATATAGAACTTTCATAAGATTTTGGCCAAAATGCCGAAATCACCATTTGCTGGACACTGATCAAATTACGTGTACCACCCCATATGCACGTCCATAAGGAAAAGCATTATGCATAAGTAGGACTACTCTGTAGTCCAATTATTTTTGTTTGTTTTGTTGTTTTTTTTTTACTTTAATTGACACGGTTTAAAAGTTTGTTTTTATTTTGTTTACTTAACTTTTTCACCAGTAGGCTCTATCGCAAAGAGAAATGATAAAAATAGCTGGGTAGAGGGCGCGATAACTACGAACCGTGAGCATTTCACTTTATCATGCAGGGCAATTAGGGCGCGATAACTACTCCCGTTAATTTTCCACTTCACCTAGGTCATTCTCGGAAGTGTTTCAAAAAGTGTTTAGTGTCGCTAACAGTCCTGAACAGTTTTAAAGCTTGTTTTGGCCTTTTAAGAATGAATGTTTATGAATATAAATTATACTTAGGAGTTATGTTTGTCAAAATGATCCGGACTAGATGTTGTAACCGGGTGGAAAGTATCAAGCAATAAGGATAAAAGAGGCAGAAGTCTTGCTTTTCGCATGTCGCCAAAGCCCCAAATCCGGTTCTTTAAAATGTGTCCCTGCTCGTTAACAAGGAGCGCCTATCACAGATTGGACATGACATTTTTATCAGCTCTATTATGCACTAATATGTTAAGTTTAAAAATGATATGAATATTGATTATTAAAGTTTCGAAGAGTTTCTGAGAGCATGTCGCCAACATTGCAAACAGATACGTTACAATAATTCGAATGTGATACAAATTTGATAAAAATAACGCATCCGTATGTTCCAAA
This sequence comes from Ophioderma brevispina, assembly GCA_023653785.1. NCBI lineage: Eukaryota > Metazoa > Echinodermata > Ophiuroidea > Amphilepidida > Ophiodermatidae > Ophioderma > Ophioderma brevispina. Next base: position 2,740 of record JAMKCH010011431.1, read on the forward strand.
TGTGATAAATCGAGAGCATGTCCAAATTATATTATTACATGTTTTGCATTAAACATCTGATTTCAACGTAAAACAAGTTCCAGCCCTTATAATGAAAGAAATCCCTCTGTTACGTTCAAACCCGACAGATATGTTACCTGCCTCCTGCTACGCTCTTGTAATATGGTGTGATACATAAGTCGAATACCACACCATTGCTTTAGTTATAAAGGTAAAATACCTGATAAAACGTATAGAGAATAAGTCGGTGAAGCGCGTCTTTATAGAACAGCACGACTAAGGAAAAAAAGGACCGACAGGCATCCGATTCGACGATTCGAATACTTAAGTGTTAACGTTAGCCAATATATAAATAAAAATCGGATGATATTTTTAAGATCACTGCATTGATTCGTGTTCTGAGAATATTCAAGTTTACGATTTTCACGGATTTTCAGGAATTCCTTAATGTTGATATTTCGTCAGTTTTGGAGACCAAACTTGAACACTTTAACCGAGAATGGCCCCATACGGGCGGGCATACGATTTTTTTTACGAGGGGACTGGGAGTGGTCAATGAAAACTTCTCGCGAATCACAAACCTTAGCGGGATATAAAAGGGAGCGGTCTATTGAATTGATTAAATAATTCATAAAAAGCCGGTATGTGAAGTAAACAGTGCCATCTCTACATGAAGGTCCATGAGCGTATCTTTTTTGTGGTATAATGCATGTCATAAGGGATCTAGTTACGGCGTGAATTCGGTGAATGATATTCGAAATAGAAGAAGAAAATGCTGATAATAATAATAATAATAGATAATGTGATAAGACTTGGTTAAATAGGATGGGACAGCACATAAAAATAAATTTTTAACAAATGCAAAAAATCGGGATATGGCATATGTCTTAATGCCATAAGGGTCATGAATGGGCATTATGCAGGAGAAAGGAGACAACAATCTTTGTCCCATAGACTCTTCATCAGGTTTTATTTTTTTAGTTTTGCCAGGAGGAGAATTTATTGGTTGTCATAAGATTTGGGCCATGGTCATAGACAAGGAATGTTGTACATGGGTTGGATTAGCGTTTTTTTCTGACCCAATTATATTTGATTATAGCAATTTGATTGTGGCAGAAACAGCAAAAACGGAAGAGTAAGCGCGTCTATCTGTAATATCCATGCGTTGACCTTGACCCAAATTGTGAACACCCTGATATAGCAATGAGGTCAGGGGTTAATCTGATGGGGGCAACTTGGTACACATGTAAACGCAAACACCTAAAAGTTTTCTGAAAACAATCTCGACCCAAGAGGTCAAAGTTCAACAGCCTCAAACACATGCCACTGGACTACCACTAGGATAGAATGTCATCAGGATGACCTCAAATTTATTGACTTCATATACATGACTCAATGGCATACCGAGGCAGTCGATCCAGAGGGGGGCCAAAATCCCAAGTGTCCCGAAAGGAAGAGAGGAGGCAAAAAATTCGTAAGTCGTCTCGGTGATTTGCTCCAATTAATGTAAACTGACGAAATTGCCAAAATGTACATTATTGGTCCCCCTAGTCCTCCCCGGTCGGTATCAACACTGGAATGGACACCACTCAGTGATTTACCAAATCAGAAAATCGAAAAAAAAAAAAAAATCATTAAAAATCAGATTTTTGCATGTTTGTAACAGGTATACTATTCATAACAGACCCACAAGTGCTTAAGACTGAAGCATACCTAATAAAGACAAAATCCGATATTTAGCATCTGCGTACGGACACTTACTACAACACGTAATGAATGGGGATTCATATTTTCGAAAACAATGCGTTTTCTTAGTTCTTTGTTGTTTGGAAAAAAATATCTACCGACTGATCTTCACTTTAGACCCCCTGCAAATTCCGAAAATGTTACTCTCTTGGGTGGATCACTGTAGTGCTTTAATCTGCATTTTGTATAGAGTGGACTAGCCATGAGAATCAATTTACTTGTTTTTCAAAAAATGATTCATGTGACAATTTCAGTTCCCATTCCCGTTTATTAACGGTCTATTTACTAATAAGGGGTGACATGAAGAGGTGGAGGTGGTAACCAACCCACCAATGTGGTTGCTGTGTTGTGATTCTGATTATTTAATCATTAATTCTACCATTTCGTTGCCTTTATGATTCGAAAGAAAAAAGAAATTTACTTGTTTCCCTACCATTTTAAGTTGTTGAATAGTGTGGGTAAGTAATGGAGGTCCTGGTTTTATCTGGAAATCTCCTTGCTGGCACAAAGCATCATTGCTCTCCTTCATGGAAGTCATCATCATCACCATTTGTTGTTCAGTACAGCAAACCCCACATACTCTTCCATAGGTTGTAATTGTTGTTGTTGTCAAAATTATGTTTGATTGAAACAACAGACCAATGTCTTTCCCTCGACCAGTTGTTCGATTAACCTGCTCTTCAAAAGCCATCAGAATAACAAGGAAATCTTGATCACTGCCGGGCCTGCTATCATCGTGCGTGCTTTTGGCGATATAGTCGAAAGCTTCAAGACAGAATGACGGAGACGAGTATGTAATCTATCGGGAGAGACAAAACAAACTTTGAATAAAGACCAACGATGGGGCACATAGATACTAACATGCTATAAAGAAGGCTTATCAACTGTCGGCGAAACATGATACAAACATGTTTTTAAAAGAACGAAAGATCCAAAGATGGTTTCCAATATGAAAATGCTTGTAATTGAATGAAACAACTCTTTAAAACATTACGAAATCTGTTAGTTAAAAGGCTTACGAATTGAAAAGAATGCCACCCTTTACCAACAGTGTTAAAATAATGGAGCTGTAAAATTTCCAACCCTTCCATACCTCAGGAAGCTTCAGATCCTACTCAACATTTCCTGAAAATTTAGCGATTCTCGCTTCGATGTCGTACTACTAGGTGATACCAAGCCGTGTTATGTGATAGTGCTTTAACAACAATTTCCACGTTGTCTTCAGACATTCACCTAAATTAAAAATGTAATAAAATGATTTAAAAAGACCTCCAATCAAGATTAATTTATCAAGCAAAAAATGAATTACTAAACCTCTAGTATAAAGGGGTTTACTTGACCAACTAGAATGACAGTCTTCAGGGTTAAAAGGGTTTAATCGACAAAAGTGAAATTTCAAGAACGTGCAGATTCTAAGAGTTTTACTACTAGAAATTTGTGACGTGAAGTTTGACGTGTCCCTGGCTTGAAACGGGCCCTTTATTATCCTTAACTACGGCATTGAAGGCGAACAATTGAAATTTTGCACAATTTTAGTTTGATCATTTCTAGACTGTGCTACCGGATTTCACAGGTTGGGCTTTAGCCGGCAAAAACTGTTTTTTTTTTGCCAGACCGTTTAAAACCGGTGTAGAAGTAACCGATTGTCCGGCGTATCATAGTCCGGGAACCATGGAACAATAAGGCAATCATTCAGCTGACTCTTCACGCTACATTTGTTTCACGCTTTTATTCCGTTATCGTTTCTGGAGCCCCGTCCTATGTCTCCCCCCGGACTATATCTGCTTTTCACACACCCGCATAAAACTGGTTTTAAACCAGCGCAACACTAGGAAATTGTCCGCGTCTTCATTCAAGCATTTGTAGGGTACAGTCATACTAAATTAAGTCCCTCTTTAGCTTAAGATAGTCAACATGACATGCCTTGGCTTGATTTTATTATGTTCAATAGCAGAGAATACCCAAAACGAGAAACCGATTGTGAAAATAAAAGAAAATAAAATGAAAAAGATTGCACTAGGCATTTGTTCAAACCTGCATGAAGATTCTGAGCAGAACTCAATATACCTCTTTGTTTTATAAGAAACACTTCATTGAATATTTTTCTTGGCTTGCCCTTTTTATTATATCAGATTTTTTCAAATTTAGGCCGTACCAATGATTAACTTTTATTTGCCTACAGATCAATTTTTAAGCTACCTGTTGAATTTTCAGTTCATTTTCCCATATTTCCACTGAGGTTACTCCATTGATCATGGTACTACGAGATCAACTGTATTCAGACTTTATTACATGATACTAGCATGTTAATAAAGTGCCGAAGTTTGTTTTCAATGTACTTTCACTCAACCACTTTTTGTTCTGTAAATGTTATTGTGGACTTTTCTACAGTAGTTAATTAAAACCAACAATTATCTGCTTGTAGGATTTACAGGGGAGATTAGAAAGTTATAGTGCATGGATCCATAGGAAAGGCCCAAAGTCTTGCGTCAGAAGTTTACACATGGAGACGTTACCAAAAGAGTTATATGCATTTTCTGTTTAGGTATGGCCAGATGAATATTAGAATTAGACAGATCATATTTCACAAACTGGCATGTCCTATTTCTGTCTGTGCCCGGATGACCGTGTAACTATGATAACGGCTATACCATGGTAACAAGATAACTATATGATATCAAACACAATTTTACTTGATTTCAAATTTGCTCCATGTTTATATTTCCCCCCTATTTAATAGTGTTTCTGGCACAGATTTTTGTCTAAGTTGGTATGTTTGAAATTTAAGACTTAGTTCTCCAGTTGCAGCAAGATGAATGTTACCATCGTCACATAAAATGTTGTCACAACACATCTGCCTTGTAGGACTCGAACTGGCAACCTCCGTATTATTAGCACGGCACTCTTGCCAATGCAGCTAAAACCAGGGTTAGTAGATGAGCGATAGACGTACATATATAGGTGTTTAAGGGCCGAAAGTGTCCATCAGAAATGGTATATTTCCTATACGATTTTGTTATATCAAATTTCCACGAATCTACGTATTACATAATTTTTCAAACATTTGGGTGCGCTGGTCTCTCCAGGAAAAGATTATAATATTCATCTTGTCGCCGGGAGAACGACCTGCTTGCTCTCTTCTCCTTTCTCAAAAGAAATTTCATCCCTTTGGTCTGCCGGAGAACGAAGTCGTTACAAAGTTCAAACAAACATAAATCGTATGTAAATATACGTTCTGACCTATCACTAGGAAAGCGTGGACACCTTGCGGAACCTAACACCTATAGGAGATATATACGTGCCTCTACCCGGCCCTGGCGGGTTCGTTCAAAATTGACATAGAGCGCCGGCTAGTGCTGTGTGTGCCGCTGGCCATCAGTTCATGAAAAGAGTTTAAATGCTCATATTTTTGGTATAATTGTTCTAAGTTGCATAAATTGGGACTGGATTGCCTACATAAGAATCCCTAAACCGGCATTGGTGAAGGGCAAGGGTGAACTATATGCTTTGCCACTCGTTTTAAAAAAAAAAGTGACATTTGATTTGAAAAGAGACGACTTTAGAGCGAACATACCTTTAACAAAATCTTCGCAGATTGCATGCTCCTTGCTGGCACGACGTCTATTAAATAAAGATAAACACAGTGAAATTTTAGATTTTTATTGGGTTGAGAGATATATCATAATTATTAGCGGTTCACGGACCTTAATGTCTTTTTATTCATCCTGTTGAACTTCAGCAATTGAAAATGTGTATGTATTCAATCAGGGGTGCAAAAAGTGTTTCTTTCCTCAAGAGGAACATGCAATGTGTCACATAGAATACCTTACAAGACTTTCAAACCATTGCCTCGATCGGCGCTCCCAGCTTCCTAAGCTCCCTCATTTTTTTTGCCACCCATGGAGGAATAAACATTTTTTTAAATATTGGAGGCAGCGTCCGATATAGGATAGAAGTCGGAACAGGCAAATCATATACATTTTTGCTGAAGAAAAGAAAATGTCAATTAATTACGAAAGTTGCAACTAAAACGAATGTAGTCAAATAGGTCAGATTATAATCACAATTTTATCCGTTTTTGCACATTCCAGAGAATTAAATCAAAGGATAATTAAAGACCCCAGGCCACCCCTTGTTTCGCGCCAGTGATTCCAAGGGGTCCAATCCGGGATGTTCCGTTGGGGCCATTGGACCCCCCCGCTCACCCCTGCTTCGCCACCAGTGATCTCCAATAACATGTTTATTTTTTGTTTATTGAATTTGTAAAAAAAAGTTAAATTTCCGTGTAATCTGCAAATAATTAAGTCCATGGCCCGATCAGCGCTAAAGTTTTATCAGGAAAAAAGTGGTTAATGATTTTGGTCGCCGAAGAAGCCACTATTTTCTCATTTTACTGACCTATGAAATCCTCAGGCTAAATATGGTTTAAGTTTTGGATGTTCCCCCATAACTACATTTACAAATGCTTATGGATCTACAAATCACGAAATTACAAAACTGTACATATGGGGTCCAATATCATCTAATCAAGACGAACAGTTTATGTATTGGGTTAGAAATCCCCCTTTAAAGCGTCATTTAATATCAATGCGTATTAAATGCAGTGCTTTTAATATTAAAGCAGGCGTGCATTTAATATAAAGTGAGAATTAAATCATACCTTTATATTAAAGGCATGCCTTTATATAAAATCTGTATTACTGCTGCCTTTAATATTAACGTGAAATAACCAGGCCACTACTAACTCTTTGCTTCAAATTATTATAAATACATGTTGTTTTAAATGAATGTCTTTCATCAGGACAACTAACAACTAGATATTTATTGATACAAAGTAACACGTTTATAATATCTCCGATGATTGCAGCCATTTTGATCAGTCACCCACGTGCAAAAAATAGAAACACGGAGGGTAAAATGTTGTCTTGAAAGAAGTGACCTCCATTATGAACACCAAAACCTTTCCAGTTTCAGAATTCGTCCCAGTTTTAAGCGACATCAGATAATTGATTTTCTACTGGACACCCTATATAAAAATTCGGATTTAATACACCATGAGTACTCCGGGAGTACTCTAGACATGCCACAGACACGCGTTTTTATCTATTGTCTTCTCAAGTCCTCCAGCGTCACCATGCGATCACCGCCCATGCCAACATGGCGACCGCATAGACCCATTTGTTGTTCGTTAATTATGCTAAACGGCAATCTTATTGCAGTAGATTTCTTTCTTCTGTTTCAACCGCAAAGACATCTTTTAAAACATACTTAAATTAAAATTATCCTGTGTTAGTACACTTACCGTCTTGCAATGTAGAAATAGAAAATGTCATTAAAATGCACTCCTTTAATTATTAAAGGTGTGCATTAATAGCATTTGTTGCTAACATGTAAAAATCGTCATGTTGTATAGCATTAATACATAATGTAGTGGGGGTTTTTTGGGGTGTTATAATTTAGGACCTAATCCACCGCTCACAATCATTTTACGTACCCCTCCACCCCGCAATCATCCACAAACCTACCAAGTGGCGTCTCGCAAGGCTCAATCCTTGACCCCTACTTTTCATCATTTACATGAAATGACTCACACCATCTCTAACCACACTAAACTAATCTTATTTGCAGCTGACACAACATTTTCTCTCAACCCTACATTATTCGCTCTTAACACAAAATGATCAACGAACTCGCAAAAAATCACTGACTGGTTTTGGGCAAACAAACTTTCTCTCATGTTGTCAAAACTACTACATGCTTTTCTCTACACACAACCCAATCACAATCAAACAGTAACAATAGAATCACCAGACATCGCCCAGGTACACCAACCAAATTTCTCTTTGCATCCCATCGACGATAACTAACATGGACTGACACTATCACTCTTCACTGCACCAAGCGTCTCACGCATTGGTACACGCTACAGAGTTAAACCCACCTTCCCGACCACACCTTAAATCACTTTCAACAACACTAGTGTCTCCCCTACATTATTCTACTGTAATATCATCTGGGCCCCCAACTACATTTAAATTACGACTCACCCAACTACAAAACATCACACAGAAATGGGCCTTTCGCACTATCACGTAACTTCCCCCCTAGAACTCACACTTGCCATTATTTCATGTCCCATTGAAAACACTTAAATTAGAGCACCTTAACCAACCTTCAAACCGCTCTATTTTGACTCGCAAAAATCTTTACCTCCGAACTTTAAGCAATACTTTACGCACTAACAACAAACTCCACAAGCGATACACCAACAGCCCAAAACTCATCTTCCCCTCCCAAAATCTTCCTCTGAAAAGCACTTTATATTTCTAGTATCACGGCGCAAAAACTTTGGAATGTATCTTGGCCAGAACATCACACACAATTACAAAACAAAATACTTTTATTACTCAACTCAAAAACATTCATCAACCAGTACAATCTTAATAATTCCCCCAGGTCCTTTTTTCCTCTCTCACTTTATTCTTCATTTTCATTTCTATCTCTACTCCCGACTTTTTTCTTCTAACTCTCCTCTTCTACCTCTGCGTCCTCATTATGCTATAGTACTACATACCGCCGCAGACCCTGTTTGAAAGTCTGTCCCTGGTCCATTTCCCGTAGCCTTTATTCCCATTAATGTGTGTGTGCTAGCATTGAATATTGTTTGTTTTGTTTTTTTTCTATCCTTCCCTTCTTGTGTTATTATACGTTTACCTATGTATATTTTATATTCAAGCCCCGGCTTGGTCATTACTTGTGTAATATTGAGTATATTTTACTTGTATGGGACAAGGTCCCCAATATATTATATAAGCCCTAGATGGTTTTGTCATTACTGGTCTACTATATATCATATCCCTCAATGGCTCATTTTATCACAGTTTGCATTTTATACTTTAATGTATTATGAATTAAATCCTGTAGTTTCTTTCTGTTCTGTCAGTACGCATTGTTATTCTGAATAAATAAATTGAATTGATTGGATCATAATTTCCTGTACGTTTGCGGGTTATTGGGAAAAACGTGAGCTAAAAGAAAACTGAATCAGCGTAAAAAACATGATATAAAAGTCGTAAAACACATCCTGTTAGAATGTCGTGCGCAATTATGTATGTATATTTCCGCAGATAATGCATTTTGAATCCTTCAAATTCCTATTGGCAAAACCTTTCAATTTTTTGGAATTTTTATTAACGAGCAGTAAATTGTGTAGTCAACGTTGTAACTGAAATATCAATGAATGAAAGTAGGATTAGCGTTGAAACTGGATTGTTTTCCATTTTTATTGTCACGTTCGAAACTTATGATTAATAACTGGTCAAGTTCATACTAAGAAGTTGAATATAGTACTCGAGTGAATTGCTCACCGATATCGAAATAATACGCAAGCGAATAGCCTACTTGCAGATCACATAAGTTCTATGTTGTAAGAATTGTGTTCCTTTTAATTAGTTTATACAAATAAGTCTGAGTTTAAGATCAAACAAAAAAAATTTTGCACATATTTCAGGAAATAGAGCTCAAAGGATCCGTGTCAATATTAACAACACAAACAAAAATAATTCTTTTTTGGTTTAAAACCTTGGGATATCTTTCATGATGAATGGTCTGTGTGACATCCCGCCACACCTTTTGTGGTCAGAACATCGATATTGGGTTACAGATTCAGTGAAAAACCGCTTAGAAGTGAGACATTTTGTCTAGCAATCAAGGGCAAGTCCACGTCATAATGGCCTAATGTCCTCCTAGCTTTAGCCCAATGGGGTTTCAGCTCACAGCGCTAAACAATGAAACCACGGTAAAGCGAATCTTGGGCTATTGTGAGCTCAGGTGCGCCAAGTATATAGTTAAGGAGTTGAGTGCCCAAAGAACAGTTGCCCCAGTTGAACAAAATCGAACATTCTGTACATTACCCATGGGCGACCTTTGAACTGTTATTCGTTAAACACACACTGGCCACTGACATAGCAATAACATTATAAAGTGTACCTTGTGTAAGTAGATGTACCCACAATCGAAATATTACCAACACATTTGCGTTGTACAGTAGTTTTTCAATATTTAGATAAAATAATCTCTAGCCGTATCAGTTTTTCAAACTATTCGTTACCTTTTACTGTAATAAAAAAAATGGCTGATATGCTGTTCCCATATGAATCCATTGCTGGAATACGTGAACGGCTGTGGTTTTTTTTGCTTTAAATCTAAAGAATCTCCCGGATTATGGCTGATGTGAGCGTGATAGAACTGAAGTTGTCACTGGCTGTAGTTTCGTCCCTTGCCAGTAGACAGTTTGCAGACAAGGTCAGGCAAAGCGGCTTACTGGGATATCTGTATGACTGGGGAGTTGTCAATATCTGGACAGGGGCTTTCGTGTAATATGCAACCATTGAGTAGATTCATCGCCTGGAATTACATTCATGCCAACAGTACCTCTTTGATAAAAAATGTCATAGGTTATACAATAAAGAGATGTAGAATAATGTTTAAAAGGGAGGTCATCGTGTATATACAACTACCTTTATTTATCTGAAGCTGTTAATATCAAATTATCTGCCCACTCGCACGATTCGTTCTTTCTGAAACATACACCTTTTCAGAAACAAAATCGCAATCGCACTTGGGTGGACCGATCATTTGCTATTGCAGCTCCTCGTGTTTTGGGGGATGATCGGCCCATCAATTAAGTAATGTCAAAATATTTAAACCTCTTTTAAAAACTCAACCTGCATGTCAGATATTTTTCTGAAGTTTAATATGCCTTTTTCATGTACATTGTATCATGCAGTTTTCTTTTTCAGGTGATTTACTCTGTACATTGTTCAGATGGTTCTTTGGTTTTTCTTGTGTACATGTAATGTTAATCTGTTTTAATTGTAAGTGTGCCTTGAGCGCCCTTTTCTAGGGTTGATAGGTGCATTTCGATGTATTTATTTGATTATTATGACAAGTCTGAGATAGGAATTTGACAGAAAGTAGAAAAAAAGAAAAACCGTACAGAAAAACGCGCTAATTCAGTCAAAGTAATCTTCACGTGGGACACGGCTCTAACAGGGCTACGATAGGTAAACTTCTCAATGCACACGTCATTGTCTAGGTTTTACCTTACTCAAAATTTTGGCACGCTCCACGTATCAAATATGGCGAGTTTTCCTCGCATGTCGAGTTTCATCGCTGTATATCGAGGTACCCCCGCTCTATATGTAGTTTTACAGCGCATTTTGCCTATCCAGGTTGAACTAGATGTGCAGAGTTTCATTAAAGCAGTCCCAGAATAAATCATGTCCAGAATAAATCATGCGAGTTTTGGAAAAAAATGGACAATATTTTTTTTCAACATGTCCAAACTGGACATGATTTTTTTCAACATGAGCAAATCGAAAACTGAATTTTGAAAACTCGGCAATGATTGTTTTCTGGACATGAGGAAACTGGACATGATTTATGTCAACTCACATATAGAGAGCAAAACGCGATGTATATAGAGAGGACAAACTGGACAGATAGCGCTGTAAATACTCGACATATAACACTGCACACTCGACATATATGGCCGAGGAAAACTCGATACACAGCGCTGGAAACTCGATTCCATGAGCGGGAAAACTCCCCATTGTATTTTTTGAAACTCGGCCATGATTTTTTTTCTGGACACTGAGGGAAAAACTGGACATGATTTATGTTCAAAAATACCATATGGAGAGCAAAACTCGATGTATAGAGGCAAATGGACAGATAGCGCTGCTGTAAACTCGACATTTATAACGCTGCACACTCGGCATATGGCGAGGAAAACTCGATCCACAGCGCGTGAGATGAAAATCGACGATGCGCGGGAAAAAGAAAACTCGCCATGATTTGATACGTGGAGCGTGCCATACAAAATTGCTACTAGTCCAGACTCTCATTGCATTATGCATCGCTTATGGTTATAGTGCATAGGGGTGTACACACAGGTTGGCGTTCACATACATGGTCATTGTCATTTCGGCCAAAAATCAAACTTTTTCTTCCTCTCTTGCAAATAATGATTCTTGAACCACCTGTGCAAAGGCAAGCCTAGGTTTGCGATGTGATCTTTACAATTCATGCAACTGCATCGCCTAAGACTCAGTACCAGGATCATGTGGTCAGCAAGTGGCCTCATTTGGCAATTCGACCAATTTAGCCAAAATTTCATGAAAATATATGCTTCTAAACTTGCAAATAAATGGTCCTTATCATGACCCAAATGCATTTACTTCGTCTGTGCGTCAATGCATTATCGGGTGCACAAAGATCCGGACACAACGTTTGGATAAGTGGTCATCTAATGGTCAATTCGGCCAATACGCATATACACTGTACATATTTCATTGCCTTGGTAAGTGCAGTGATGTGTTACACAGAATGACAGTGTCAGCAAGGGTCACCGCCATTATATATACTAGCGGTTGAGCGCGGGCAACGCTAGCTGATTTGAATGGAGCGATAACTAAACGGGTTGATCACTTTCCATTAACGCAAAACTTTAAAGAGACAGTACTGTATTTCTCCAAGCCTCGTTTATTTGGCTTATATGTCATAAATTGTGTTAATGGTCAAGAGCTTCAGATTTAGGCCCCCTATCTCAACATGAGCAATGAAGCCCAAGAACATTTAATACTGCCAAAATTTTAAATGTGCAAAACCAAGGAAACTCGGTTCGGAGGAGGAAGGAAAGGGGCTTCTCAGGGACGTAGCTATTACTGGGGATGGGGGAGCCCTCTTGGGAAGAAGTTGAGGAAATCGTGAAGTGAAATTTGATGGTAAAATGCGAAGGGCCGTACGTCGGATTTAATTTTTTTTGGGGGGGGGGCGGGTGTGGTGGGACTTCGAAAAAGTGGACCTTCTTTGGAAAAAAGTGGCCTTGTTGCTAAAAGTGGACAATTAAAGTGGACACCCATAACACCCAAAAAAAACGTCTTCTTTGGGACTTTTTTTTCAACATTTAATCACCAAAAAAGTGGACTTTCTTGTCAAATTTCTCTACATTTTGGACCTTTTTTATCAAAAATTTTATATTTTGCAAAAATGGACGTGGACCTTTGTTTCCCCTTTTGTGGGAATTTTGGGCGGCAGCCACCCCCCTCCTGAGTACGGGCCTGGGATTATGAAAAAGCGGTCGTTTTTTGGACGATTATCCTTCGATTCGCCCAGGAGAATTTCCCCGGACTGAACGGGCACTTCCCATGAAAGCGTTTTGCCCCTCAGAACTGCTACTTTCTGGCAGTAGGGTGAAGAGTGGCGTAGCCGGGGGGGGGGGGAAGCCTGCCCCCCCCTGTGGCGAATCTTGCCCCCCCCCCCTGAAAAATTAGTGATTTACATAGGCCATATATATAATAACAACATTTTAATATAAGCTTTCCCCCTGTAAAAATATGTGCCCCCCCCTTTGCCCCCCGAAAAAAAGGCGCTGAAAGGACAGCTCCATAGCTATTCTATGGGATTCTTCGCTAAATACTCATTAAACATGGTCCAAGGTATAGGGTTAAAGGGGGGGGGGGGGGGGGGTAGTTGATGACGCGTATGTTAGGCTGTTAACACCAGTATCATTGTCCACTCACTGTATTTTTGAAACCATCGCCATCCAAGGACTCCCATTTTTCGGACATTTTGAAAGCTTTTCCCAAGACATACTTTATAACGATGTCAGCCAGCAAAAAAAATCACCCTATCTGGCAATTTGGGTCTATACCCCAAGCACCCATTTGGCACATTCTATCACAGAATGCCCCATCTTTGAAAGCACCGCTTAAGGCTTAAAACCATATTTCATACGCGGTGTTTCCAGATCGATAGCGAGGTAAAATTCAACCATTAGTGCGCTTTGTGCAAAAATTCAAAACGCAACAAATAATAATTTGAAATACGATGTCAGACTGAATTCCCAACGTGGATAACAAATTATGTGGTACATGGGGACCTATTTGTGCAAATTCTTTTTGTTCTTCAGGGATAGAACTTAAGAGGTGGTAATTATGTATAGGCCTACTTTTGCTCGATCCTAGGCATTCTGCATGTCCGATATCTGGTCCTCTTGCATGGCAGTGGCGGCGCCGACTTTCTTTTCGGGTGGGGGGGGGGAGGATTCGGGGTAGGAGTGTGGGAGAGTAAGAAGGTAAGATGTTTTGCCAAAATGTTGTTGATTTTTGGCCCCCAAGATCATGATTTTTGCCAAAGATCTATTATTTTTTCTGGTGGGGGGGGTGTTCTGGCCCGGGGATACTGGGAAAAGAAAAACTGGCGGGGGAAATTCACACACACCCGCCCCATTGCTCACCCTGCACCGCCACTGCTGTAGGCCTACTTGGCTCGATTCTGGGGTGCCATCTGCATGTCTGTGTCTGTTCCTGGCAGTTGGCAGCCGCAGCGCATACTGTTTTTGGGGGGTGAAATTTCGGGGGCGGGGGAGGACAGACGTTAATTTTGGGGAAACCCAAATTTTGCGGATTTTTAACAATTTGGTGTGGAATTTTTGGCCAAATATGATTTTTGCCAAAGATCGTTGTTTTTTGACTAGGGAAGGGGGGGGGAGAACTGTTCTGGCCGATGGGGATACATGCTCACCCTGGAACCGCCACTATCTGGGAGCCAACATCCCTACGCAACCTACGCCAATGGCACAAGGTGTAGATGGATTTAATAAAAAGGTCTTGGTTCGGTTTTGAGCTGACCACACTGAAAAAACCTTAGTCCGCGGCAAAAATGTTTTGATCGTTAATGGGTCTTTATACATTGACAACATTACATGTCAATAACTTGTCAAATGATGCTTTCATTAATTGTCATTTGATGGACATGGACAAACTTAAATTTCATAATTGTCATACCACTGACTTTACTTTGTATGCACTATAATGCACAAATAACGACAATTTTTATTCATACCTTTGTCAGTGCAATTTAAAAAGTGAACTTTTATAAACCATGAGAATATCTGTGCTGATACAAAATCATTGTGAAAGCTCAAATTGTAAGGGACATTAAGAATAACATTTTAGATTTATTTTCTAATGATAACAAAATTCATGCAGTGAAAATTGTTTAATTGTCATAAAGCCCTTTTATGACAATTAGTTTTTCAAGTCAGGACAAAGATGAAAAATCATTCACAAATAACGCACGTGGTGATGAAACACCTTTTAAACGACCTTTGAATGACCCTAAAAGTATGTATGTATGCATGAGAAACTAGTTTAAATTGACTTTTAACAACTTCACTTGTATACTAATTCATGGTGGTGTAATCGATTTTTATTTTCTTATAATGCGACAAAAATAATTCACTTTTTTTTAAAAAATTTGGCCTTTTCGTTAGCCGGCACTATTGGTATGAACGTGGTCTGGCATTAGACCTACAAAATGAAGAGTATTGTATTATGTCAAATTTTGATGAAAGTGAAGAATTTGAAAAAAAAAAAGATTTCGTTTAGCTCTGGTGTATGATCGGTCATTACATTCATGACTACAGTACTGAATGCCTATCCATCTACGATTTATGTGTTTTTTATTCTCTGCATATTGGACCTCCAGGCTACATATTGCACAAATAGTAGTTATGAGTTTCAAAGAGCCCCCTCCCCTCCTTTTTTTATATTTTTTTTGGTGTAAGTCAGCGGTATTGAGCCTAAACATCGGAAATGTTTCTGGCTCTAACATATACACTCACACGAAACTTTACGGATTGGGTGGGGGTAAGGCAAAATTCCCGGGCGGGCGGGGGGGGTCGGTAAGGACGTGCTCCGAGAGTTTCGGGAAGTGCACCATAGCTAACCTTTTTTTTTTTGCCAAAAAAGGGACAATACCTATACCACGCGATGCAAATATTTGGCCAAAAGTAAACCCAAATTTGCTATTTATTTATTTCCCAAAATGTTGTGCATTTAAGCAAATTTGGAAAAATTGGCCATCAGATTGAGGAAAATTTGACTAATTCCAACAATTTTAGAAACTTTGGCTTCAGATTGAGAAAAATTTGACTAAGTTTCCACAAATTGGAGAAACTTTTGAAAAAAAAAACCCACCCATGCATACCAATCAATTGACATGAAAAACAAAATTGATAATAAGAAAGGCTGAAAAATTTTGAAATCGAGTCAAAATCAAACAAATTCAATATTTTTATACAAAATTGCATGAAAAAAAAGGGTCATTGATATACCAGAAGGTTGAAATGGGGATCCAATGTCTGTGGAAATACCCGTATGGTCATTTGTGTTGAGACTCCCCCCCCCCCGGGTCAATTCTATCAGAATTAAATCTTTATATACCTTTAAATTGGGCTATCCCCTTTTAATTCCATTCCACTGCAGGCTTGTAAAACCAGACCGCTTTCTATCGAGTAATAGTATAGCTGTATAGTTACTTTAGGCCTAAAAAGCGTTCGTCAATCGTCATATGCGACCTCCTAGTCCACAGTTTCTGTGCATGCAGGACAAACATATTCCCACGGACGCAAGTGTACAGTCAGTCTTGTATTCTATGAATAATAGGCGAAAGGTCACCAATTATTTCTTCCAAAAATACGTAATGATAATGATGCTAATCATCATTATGAATAAAAAAAAAATAGTTAAAACGTTATTGTTCAACTGAGATATGAGGGTATTTTATCCTCTTATTTTTTTTTGTTACCAAAAAAATAAATAATTTTAGAAATAAAACCTATCAAAGATGTCAACGCGCCCACGCGACTCCCGATTTAAAGCCGAGAACAAAAGCGTTCACGATTTTGCGTCTCAAAATAAGACTGTTGCGTGAATCATTAGAAAAGTTGTCAATGATTTAAAAAATTACGTATTCTTATCAAGTAAGTGTGGTTTGTAGTATTACGCGACGTTTTGATTGGCCCATGATAAGCCCCGCCAATAAACTTGAGAATAGTAGTATACCCCCATATTGGGCATGATTTTTAAATACGTTAGCCTTACGGAACTATAGCTTAGGTTTTGTTTTATACTTCAGACATTGTCTAACATTGCTAAAGTCCTGAAAGAGCGGTGAATTAAAACATGTCCTAAAAACTTGAGTTTAGATGAAAAAAAAACAGGAAAATGGCGATTTTATCTTGCAATGAAATACGAATATTTATGAACATTGCGGAGTGATATGCGTAATGAAGGCACGATGAGATTGCTTTGATGCATGCCGTCTGACCGTCTTCAAGACTCGAAGATTTGCTCGTGACTGCCATGACTGCTGTGTAAAAGTTGTGACCGAGAACTTGTGATAAATCAAAGAAGTGTGGTCCGTAAAATCCCAGTACCGGACATAATACTTGTTGACAAAACACATCGTTTTTCCTTTAGTTGCCCATGTTTAGAGGGTAGTAATGTCTTATGGAAACACGTCTGCCCACGACGTGCAGCAGCCATGCCCTGGGCCAGGGCCGTGCCTTCGTCCGGATCGATGCCGGGTGCATGGCGGCGTGCTGGGGGGGATCAAGTGCTGTACTTCCGGTCGTTCTCCTTAAGAGTTCCCTCTGTATACTGGTCTCACACTAAGACAAGGCCTACGCCTCGGCTTAGGCTGACTACCATACTATTAGATACCTTCGATTACACTATCCGACAAATTAACTCACCAGCCCCTACTGCTGGTACTTTCCCTGAACAGCAGCATTATGAAAGAAAGGATTCGTGCATTTGCCATCCGCTCGCTCATGACTCTTGTCACTGTGTATACAAAATTTAACGCAAAATACACCAAATTACTGTGGATGTATGATGTAGATGAACTTGGCTATGGTCCTCAGCTTGCTTTAGAAATTTGTTCTCTTAAGAGAATGGCTTGCACGATATTTGCGCGGCAGTGGGGGGTGCTCAGCTATGTTGTAGGCCGATATTTGCCCCGAGAAAACATCACCTTTCTTATAGACAATGATTTCAGCCAGTGTATTTGAAACTCATTTGCCAGGCGTTGTCAGTGCCATGAATGAGGGGGGCCGGGGCCAGACTCGATATTCGATGCTAGGGGATGTTCGTAATCTTCACATGACCTGATTCGACTGGAAATACTCAATCGCAAAATCACAAACTCTTTAGTTTATGGATCGTTTCCCTACAATATGTCAGTATTATTATTGTCTCTACGGATGCGTTTGCTTCCTCCAGCTGACTCGTTGTCGCTGAAGTTGTGAAAGGGCAAATCACATTTATTGTTGCGCGTAATCGATGTCCACGCGTACACAGGCGTGGTTGGTATAGTGGGTGAAAGTCCCTTTTGATCTCAAACGATCTCACACAAAATATTTTATTTGCAATTCGGAATCAAATGTTAAACGGTTAAGAAGGACAATATAAAATATCTAAAGCGTGTTTGCTTTGAAAGGAGGCCTCGATACATGGAGGGTTGTACATATTTTTTTCGTCGTGAACGGCCGCCTTCGGCGCCGTTTTCAGACTCAAAATATGGTACAACCCATGCATTATAAGCCGTCTTTCAAAGCAAAACACGCATTTAGAGTATTTATTCTTAGCCTATAAAACAATCTTGAATGTTTTGCAGAAGGCCTTTTATGTTCTCGCTTTCAACAAAGACATAAATAATGTACATTAGAATAGCACAAAGGTCAACTGAAGGCCCATGGGTAATTAAGCCACCGTGGACGGCAACTCGTACCCTAGAAAACAGTACCCTCAATTTACGTATTTATCTTTGTCAAACACCGGAATTCAATAAGCTCTACTATGTCTACAACTGTTAGCTACTGTTTGCAACACGTTTTTTGCAATCGCAATGAAATTAAATAATCTATCAGCAGTGGAATTACATAAACCACGGCAATGAGAGACACGATGAGGCAAGGGGCCATGACCTGAATAGGGTACCCATTCAACATGGCGACCTCCTGGGTCAACAAGGCAGCCTCCTATAGAAACAACATGGAGAAAGTTCGATCTTTCTGTATAGTCTGCATCCTATAACACTTCAGGCACAATTAACACAAACTGCTTTATATATCCGTGAGTCAATATTGGTTTGAAATGTCTGATGACAATTAAGCTACATGCATTTGAACAGGGGCTTTATCATTTGTTTCAGTACTGATATTATTAAAGCCATTCAGTGATCCACCCAGAGTGTCAAAGTATTTTGAAATTTGCAGGAATAGCTTGAAAAGTGAAGAATAAGTTCGTAGAATTCTCATAACGCTATTTTTCAATGAAAAAATGACAATAAACAAAGAAAAAGAAAAACGGCAGTGTTCAGAGTCACAAATCTTCATTCAATTACATCTTTGTGAGTAAGATGTCGTTATGACAAATATGCTTTTATCTTATTAGGTGGCCTTTGGTCTTATCATTGCAGGGTATGTTGGGATAGCTGTATTGTTACAGACCCAAAAAAAAATTATTTTTTTTGTAATTGATTTGAGGGTCTGATTCAGGGAAAATCATGATTCGTCCTTACAAGTTTTCATCTGAAAAAGTCACACAGTTTTCCCAGACTTACAATATCATTTATTTTCATTACAAAATGTTTTTGTAGTATGTACCTCTTAGAAAATGCTTCTTGGCAAATACTGTAAAAGAACTAAGAACGGTTTTGTCTCCTTATAGGTCAATGCCATTTAAGTCAATGTGGTTTGAACAGTTGCTTTAATTTTCCTTGGAGCAACATCTTACCTCAATTGGTCATTTTGATGCCACGAGAAAGTGAGTGTAGATTGTGGCTCGGGATGTTGTGCGGTAACCCTGGTAAATTTATGGTTGGAATTACTTTACATTCATGGATTCTCCACACATGTTAAGTTATTCTGAGAAATTAGCGAACTTCTTGTGCCTAACAGTGTGTTTGCAAGATTAAAGACACTTCAGTGATTCATCGACGGAGGTCAAATATGTAAAATTTGCAGGAAGAGTTAAAAGTGAAGGATAAGTCTGATAGAAATCTCTTAAGTTATTTTCATTACGCATTGACAGAAAAGTAAGCATACAGTAGGTTCAAGCTATGATTCCATTCAATCCTCAATAGTGTGGAGCGTACTTGTCCGATGGACAGTCATAATGAAAATATCCAATTTGGTCTTTAGTAATTTGCTTTTGGGCTTATCCCTTGCCCGAGTATGTTGGATCCTGTACAGCCAACATAAAAAATCTGATTTTTGATTTGATTTGGTGTGTGTTGTGTCGCCTGCCTTAAGGCAGGAGGACACATAGGTATCACTTAGTCCACTGTTGATCTCTGTTGATGTCTTACTGCGGTCCGGTTAAGTTACGTCATCCTGTTTTAAACTTAAAAAAAAAGTGGCTAATGAAGCAGTGTTAACAATTCGCACGCCTAGAAAAAATATCGACAGGCCAACTTGTGGGAAAAATGAAGCGGCTGTTTAGCGATTGGTGTTCACTTTTAGTGTCGTCTGCAAGCACCCAAGTACCAGACAAAACGTTCAATTCCTCGCTAGTTGTATAAGTTCAGACCCAATTACGATCCATATTCAAAACACAAACATTAACGGCCCCTCTGATGCCACACATCCGCAGAACCCCTTCTTTCTGGAGCTATTGCGCTTTCGTTTATTTACACACATCTCTATGACGGGCCTGATACGTTAGTCTCTCATGCAGTATCAAGGTAGATAATATTTTACAGTCGGAACAAGACACACCGGGAAATACTTACCGGACCGCCGTATGATGTTTGTTGTTGATGTCTGTTGTGTTGTGTGATGAAAAAGGGGACCTTTGCCTGTTAAATCCACATAACTTTGATGGATTTAAACCAACCTTGCATCACAGGTGCAACATGGGATCCCCATTTGTTGATGAGGGCCAAGGTACACATTACCAGGTCAAAGGTCATGTGAGGTCATTGCTAAGATGTAAAAATGTTAAAATTGACCCATTTGAAAAGTTGAAGTTCAATTGGAACCAAACTTGGTTTATGGAGATTACAGGCAAACTCTCATTTGTTGAACATCAAATGTCACATATCACGGTCAAGGACTCATTCACAAACACAAATGCACGTGGTGACACCAGCGGTCTGAGGACCATGTATTTTTTCAATTTTCTGATGAGCCAAATCACTGATAGTGCCTTTAAGAACATTCTTAAAATTGTTCTACCCATGTGATGCAAGTCCCATAAAATGAATACCATGAGTATGTGTTGACGTGATATGCATATGCTTGCGTAATGAACATGCTAGACCAATGGAACATGATTGATTTTTAAAAGCTGCAGGGGGTAACCCGTTTGTACAATCCACCATAATCCTTTTGTACTAGTATTGTTTAAATAATAGCTTCTTTGAATAAAGTGTTTTCAAGAATAACACAGAGGTAGTTTTTAGCCTTTGTTATTGGTCACAAATGTAGCAGCACTAACTTTGGCTTTTACTTAAAACAATCTGTCATGTTGTGATATGATATGAGAGATACAATGCAGAGGCTAAAAACAATATTATTCTAATAAATGTGCGTGTTTTACGAATGTCTTTTGGACCCTCCTGATTTACCCGGGAATAGTATCGATTTTGATATCAGATGAAAGGCGTATTTTTCTCATGGTAGTCCTGAAATTTGAGCCCTCAAAATCCATTCATTCCCAAGATATAAAAAACGCTGTTGAATGTTACCCTCAATATTAGCAATATGATTACTACTTCTAACCCAAACTGCAAGTTTGTTCCCAGGTTCTGATGGGGAATATGGGAAGCCAGGCTTCTATCAAGTGGAGAACACAATAGACATAAAAATTGGAACAAGCGCCTTTAAAACACTTGGAGGTTAACGTTCACAATGAGCTATATTCCATTTAAATTATATGCACTGTCAAGATCAACCTACAGGTTGGTGTATTTCAAACAAGTTGTAGTACTAACGTTAGCATGGCAGTTATACTCTCCCCCTGGGAAACTTAAGTGGTCTTCCAAGCAAGGGCTATGAATTCAAATTTAGTTTACCCATATGGGCTATTCAATTAGAATTCTAACTCTCCCCTTGTCGACAAACTTAACCTAACTATTCTACAGGAGAAGTGAGAATATTCCAAATGGAATATCATTAATGACAGGACCATGTGAAGTAGGAAAGGATTAGCCGTACAGGAAAGAGGTACGGGATTTATTTGACTGGAAAGTGGAAATGACTCCAGCCTGATTTTCTGTACTAGCTTGACAAGTTTAAATGTGAAATATAATTATTTAGTTGAGAATAAATTGAAATTTTTCCACCTAAGGGGACTCAGGCCAATATATTAGTAGATGTTTCTCAGCACAGAGAGAACCTCGCTGCTCACTCAGCAACATTAGAGAAAGAACCATCCAACTACACAGAACACGAAGTCCAATTTTAGTTAGATTCAAGGGAAACTGGAGTATCTATAGTTGATTCCAGTTAGTATCTTGGCAAGTTTTCACCTAATTGCCACTGTGTTTTGCAGATTGAAGTTAATAATATGGATGCCTGGATGTGCTTTATTCTATTAGACATGGTTAGGATACCAGCTTGGCATACAAATTAAGTTGACGTCTAAGTACTTCTGTGGGTATTTGCTATGCCAGGGGTTGGAATGTTTTGTGATAATCCGAGAATCGATTCTCACAAAGGCTCTCCTGAACAAAAAGTGTGAGAATCCAAGTAGATTATCACCAAACCTTGCAAGTTTATACACGAATGGAGTGAGATCTTAGATTCTCATAAATCTTGTATTGCGAGGAATCTAAACAGATCCTCGCACCTTTGCATGAGTTTCTAACCCTGTTGCTTTGCATGATGTCGTAAACAAGGAAGTGATTGTGCTAAACTCTGATTGTGATCATCTCCCCATGACAATGGGTGGTGCAGGAGAGGCTTCTGATCACATAAGCTCTGCCCCTTTGACAGCAAGTAGGGTGTGGAAAGTGATGCATGCATAGACTCCTGCAGAGCAAAGATGGCATAAATGCTGTGTATTGTAAGGAAAGTGTTGTACAGAATTCCACTTGAAGTCCTCATTTATGCTGGGAAAATATAAGGTAGCTAAATCCTCAACCTTACAAATCTTATGTCCAAATAGCATACAGTATTGGATACCAGCTAATGGATTAGGAAGATTTTAAAGAGATACTAGGACATATCCAGAAAATGTTTCCCCACTTTTTAAAAACTTTTTTTGCATAGTTAATATGCTTGCCAATGTATTAAATTTTGAATTAGACAAAACACCATCTTTATGTAATAAAAAAGATGATTTACTATCCAAGCATGCTTCTCTATTGGGGGCCAATTCAGAGGATGTTTTGAATCAATCCCACAATGTGCCTATACACCAGTACTAAACACATATCAGTACTTATGGATTAAAAGTGTTCAAGAAGTTTAAGAACCACATAACATTTCATGATCATGCAAAAAAAAAGTACTAGCACCTTGTGGGCTGAAATGAGTGTAAAAGTCAGGGTTTTTATGGGTTTGGAATAGGATATTTGTTGGATCATGTGACCCTATTGAAATGAAATTTCCCAAAACTGGTGCATTGTGGGATGGACTCAATACACCCTCCTCTGGTGCCAATTAGAACAGCAAGCATGTTAATTTTTTTAAAACTTGTTTATCCAGTAAACCTTGGAAATATTCTAGGTGTTTTTACAACAAATTAAGTGCAAGTTTAAAGAAATTGCACCCTAAAAAAATATCATGTCCCTTTCAGGAGGCACAGAATTAGCTAAAGTTGAAGAAATTTTCTGCAGTTATCATTTTGATGATTTAAGAAATGAAGTTTTTGTGTCACTAAAGCTGCATTTCATGATTCAGGCACCCTGAGTTCATTAAATAGCCTGGCACATTTTGATGTAATGATCAAAAGTCATTATATTTCAATATCAAAATTTTTATGACAGCCTGTGTTAGACTATGTTTTAAAAAAATTGTTTGAGGAAAAATGAGTAAACTGTGATTAGAAAAATAGTATGGTGTGTGACCAAATTCATTCAAATACAGCAGCAAGTCTTTGTTGGAAGCAAATGTAACTAATTTTGACAAATGTGCCACAAATCAAGAAAATTGTTATTCATGGGTAGCATGATTACCCAATCCAGAAAGAAAAATAAGTTATTGTAATTGGAGTGATTTGCAGTATAGGTTGGAGTTTTACAAAATAGACATGCATATTATATAATCAAGCCTAGAAATACATATTATATAATCAAGCCAGTGGCTACATATTTCATTGTTACTGTGCAAAGTACATGAATTCAGAGCATATTGCAGCCCAATTTGTACCTTCCAGTGCTTAATTTCTTTAACAATGCTCCGAGTATTATACAAAAATATTTTAGAGGCAATCTGTATTTACTTTGGCATGGTTTATTCAATTTTTTTCCATCCAAAAGGTTGCCTTCTTTAGAATAATTATCTTAAGGAATATGCAATTCAAAAGTAACCTATTTCATTTTTTCCCTAACAGCCGAGTTTAAATTGATATTATTCTGCATGATTGAAAGAAAAAATAACATTCCAGATTGCAATGTATATTTATGTATGGTTTTAGCAAGAGTTAACCCTTGTACTAATAAAAAGGATGATCCAAAGGTATACCTGGAAGCTATAGAATACTTCTCAGCTAGTACGGAAACACATGATTAAAACATGTTATGTTTGATAGAATGATTTAAAATCCTGTTCTCACGTAGGTTATTAAAAATATATTAACCAAATATTAAAGGAACTTTCAGAGATTTAGCTGGAAAGGCACCCTCACTTTTTTGAGAAAGTCAGATTTTTACATACATCCCAAACAAAAGCAACAAGATTTTGTAGGTAAATGTCCAGATGTAGCACAATTACAATTAATATATAACGTGATATGCAGGAGGAATTGAATGTGCAAAAAGCCTGGTATTTTACATTTTCCATCTTACCATGGTTAAGAAAAAAACATCATAAACATTTGAAACTATTGGAATATTACATTGTTAGCAAGATGACAAATAGGATTTAAATTTAAAATTGAGCATTTTATTCAATTTTGACCCCTTTAAGGCCCAATAGTGAATCTGACGTTGTGGCTTGAAAAAAAGTGTCGAAAAAGTTTTATGAATCTTGGGACATGAGGAATATAATTGGTGAGGTTTTAACAAAGATTAAAATCACTTTGTACTAGGAACCCCCTGTACAAAAACATTAAGACCTCTGGTGGCTATCTGGTCAAAATCAAAGGCCCCAATAGTGAATGAACTTGAGGATAAAAATATACCCATGGCGTAATGCCATTATTTATGAAAAAGTGCTTGATAGCTGTTTTATTATTGGATTTAACAGCACCCCCTAATTAATGACGACAGGAATCACTAGAAAGCTTTTTCTACTTAATGTTTTCATTCCAACTGGCAATAAATCTTTGATGAAACAAACTGGTGATCCCAGCCTAAACCTGGCTCAAAATTGCTTAGAAGAAATTGTTTGTTTCCCCTCCCAAGTATGCCAAAGTATTTGATGTTGTCCCCTTAGTAGTTCAGATAGATTATGAAGTCAAATCTCCTAAAATGTATCATTCAAAATTTCTCCCACTTTCAAAAAACACCGCATCCTTTGAAGATGTAATCAATACTTTATTGCTATCACTTAAAAGTTCTTGGAATTTGAAGAGAAAGTCTACATAAAAATTTGAAGGGCCGATGAAGGAGATCAGCTTGAATTGGAAAATCATCCTTGTTCCATTTTCAGCAGGCTAGCTGCAGAGCGAACCAAAAGTAACTTAAAGTCTGTTTCAACGATTAGAATGCATTGGCCTCGATTTTCTCCGGTTGGGCTTTTAGCGAAGGGGATGGCATATTGGCATATACTCCTCCAAACAAGTTAGTTTTTTGAATAATAAAGGTCACGACGTCTTGGCTGACGGTTACCATCGCAAACCCTACATTATCAGACTTGCAAACTGCTGTATGCATGGACCAAATTAATAATCCGGGCACGACTAGCAATTAAATTTAAAAGCAAGTTATACAGTCCGCACAAAATATGATGTTAGGTCCTAGGCCAGAAATGTGGAGCTGCATCCCACTTAATAGATGCATGATACCAAATGTCATCTTGAGAATTTTGAGATAGGAAGGGGGTCGTCTAACAAAATCTTTCTGTCCTTCCTAGGCAGAAAAAGTGTGCGGAAGCCAAAATTAGGATGCATGATAATCCTTGAGAATTTGGATAGATAGAAGGGTCTGCCACAAAATATTTCTGTCTTCCTAGGCTCAGAAAAGTGACCTGAATCCAAATTAGGATGCATGATACGTCTAGTCATCCTAGATTTGAAGATAGGAGGGGGTCTGCACCAAAATATTTCTTAATTCCTAGGCCAGGAAACCGACAAAGTGAGCTTCTTGATCCATATTAGGATGTGCATTGATATGCTAGTCATCCTTGGAGATTTTGAGATAGGATATAGGGGTCTGCACAAATATTGTTTTCACTTCCTAGGCCCAGAGAAAAGTGAGGGGGAGGCACCAGTCAATCAATGTCATTTGCTAGTCAGGGACACTAAACCAATCAGACAAACAGTAACAACTAGAGCTCTATGTGGCCCATAGGCCACTTATACACAGCCAATGGTCAATATGACCCATGACCTTTGACTCCGTCGGGACAATTTTGATGAAGGATTGAAGCTGAAGATGCTTTAACAGGCTTTATCTGTCCTTCTAAAGGCTGAGATATAGCCAATTTAGTCTTATTTTTATTCATTTTTGGCAAAATGAACATGGACCCCTAATGAAATTGACCCCTTAATTGGACATTGCCCTGACCATTAATAACCCCTACACTGGGAAAAAGGCGAAAATGCAGTGTTCCATCGCAAAGGAAAAAAATTTGCTTTTTGCTTAGTTATGAGAGAAAAATTCCTTAAAGTTAGTGGCTTTAAAAACCGGAAAAATGACCTGTAATAGGTAGAGGACCTTTGACCCTAAAAATAAAAATTATGCAAGAGGATATATTGGCTACCATTAAGCTATCCAAGGTTATGTCAACTTCTATGTTTAAAAATTTGGGAGATAAAAAATTTTGAATGGGGGTTTAATATTTTGGGTTTTGAACAGACAAGAAGTGACCCCTTAATGGACCTTTGACTCCTTATTCCTGACCACCCTATTATGAAGATGGGTCAGTGGTCCTCTGAAAAAGTCTAGTGATTATCGGCATAATACCGTAGATAGAAGATAGTTGCCAATTAAATGCCATATTTGCCCCTGTGGCAAGGTCAAAGGTCAGATATGGGTCAAAGTCCTGTAACAGGTGTGGGTACTCACGGTGTCATTTGGTGTGAAATCTGGTCACTATTGGTCATAAGCCATTGATGAGCTACAAGCAGATTGACAGAAAGAAGAACTAGAGGGTAATTGTGCTCGGCCACCGAGCACGAGTAAGTCGGGTTTATCAAAATTTAGGCAGAAACAACAACTAGAAACTGATTGTGCTTTAGAAAACACGGGTATATTGAGCGGTGACCATTTGCTGCCGACGTGACCTTTGACTCCAATCTGTGTACACGTTATAAAGGTTGGGTCAGCATTTTTTGGGACCAAATCTGGTGATTATAGCAATTGATATGTAGCGTAATAGGGTTTTTTACGATTTTCAAAAATGCCCCTTCAATCGACCCAAGTGACCTTTGACTCAAATCTGTGAACACCATATATGGGCCTTGGGTCAGCTCAGTGGTCCTTCTGACCAAGTTCAGTGATTATTGCAATTGATTTGTGGTATAAACAGTAAAAAGGAGGGTTAGAGTGACTGACCTGTAATGACCCCTGCATGACCTTTAACCCCAATCTGTGGACACCCCATATGGGTCTTGGGTCAGCGGTTCTTCTAGTGATTATAGCAATTGATTTATATTAGAAACAGCAAAAAGAAGGGTTAGAGAGACTGACCTGTAGTGACGCCTTCGTGACCTTTGAACCCAATCTTTGTACACCCTGTATAAGACTTGGGTCAGGGGTTCTTTTGATGAAGTCTGGTTAAGATCAGGCCAACTCTGTAACACTAGAAGCATTTTGAAATATTGAGAGAGGTTAGAGAAACTGTCCCCTTTTTTACCCCTAAATGACTTTGGATTCAAAATCTGTGAACACCCCCATATGACCAGGCACCTGACAATCAATCTGACCGAATGTCATCAATAGCACATACAAACTGTGGGAGAAGAAGCAAAAAGTGTGTCAGTGCGACAATGACCGCTATTGACCCTACGTAACCCCTATGGTCAAACTATGTACACCACATATGCAGCTTGGGTCAAGGTTTCTGTTGACCAATTCTAGTTGCAATCGGCACAAGCATTTGACAGTTAGGCATTTAAAGCGAGGTACAAACAAGAAAGACAGACGGGAAATTGAGAAACGACAGTAAGTCAGGCATCTGCTACACCTGACTTAAGAAGAAGAAAGAAACAGATCGCTAGTAAAACAGAACTTAGCCAATTTGCAATCAGCTGTGTAATAAGAAACAGGATTTCTGCCTACATTTAAATGTCAAATAGACCATATGTTTACCATTGCCTGATTGTGTAGATGTCTTATTTTGTGATCAATAGAGTTTCAAAGCAATATTGTGGGCCCATTTAAGAGTGAAATAAGATACCTGCTGTTATTTACAGTGATTTGGTGGCATAACAGTAAGTAAAGTACAAGTGATGAAATGAGTGAATTTCGGATGTTGACATTTTACGAATGTAACAAAAAGTGTTTAATCACAATGTGCACCTTTAACATCAATTCTCAAAAGACTATCAGTCAGCCAATATCTGCTTGAAAAGAAAGTGATGTTATCATTCATCTTGAGAAACACTGGTAACGGATGCTGCAGTGTCCGAGTCAATTTCAATAGTGTTTCAAAGATTGACAATGAAGATACTGTATAACTGATTTGGGGGCTGTCCTTAACAGTCAGTGAAGAACAAGTGATGAAAAAAACGGCATTCAAAATTCAAGTGGAACATTTCGGAATTGTGACATTTTACGGATATCAACAACAAAAAAGGCATGAAATCACAACATGTACCTTGTTGAACATGCAATTCTCAAAAGGCATTAGTGAGCAGTATCTGTTTCCATTTCAAGTTTGTGTAAATTCCCCTGTAGCAATATCGAAAACTACATGATGGATGTTAATGCATCGTATATTTGTCTAGACAACTTGCGAATGACGTATCAGTTCATCTCAGGAGGGTGATACTGATAACTTAAGCTTTTCAAATCAATTTCTCACCACTTTTTTTGTCTCGCCTGACACATTTTGTCGGCAGAGACTTAGTTATCGCTTTTCTGTCTGTCTGTCTGTCATTCCTTGTCCTCCCGCCGTCCAGGGTTCAAGGCTTGTGTACGATTTTATCTGGATTCCGTAAGGGCTACGATGATTTGTAAAACTTGGTGAGAAGAAGCCGATCCATGAGTTCTCGACACCTGATACCCTGATTAGATTTGGGCGTAAAATATGCTTATTAAGTATCTAATTTGCATAATTTACAAGATTTTCCCGCAAGAGCCTGTCTACAAGTTTTCTGGAGTTCCGTACTGGCGTATAATGATGTAACTTGGTGGAAGGAGCAGGCTGGAGAGTTTTCGAACTGAGTAGATTTCGGGCGTAGTTCAGGGCAAATTAAGTATGCAAATGAGGCTATTAATATGCAAAAATCCAGAGAATTGCTATCATTTTGAAACCGTTACATCAGATACGGAAAATTCCTTCACGCCATGAAAGCCATCATGTGCAATCTTTTTTTGACAATTTTCAAAGTGTGTGATATATCGGCTTAGGTATGCCAAATGAGCTAATTAAATATGCGTAATACTGTATCTCTGAAAAACGGTACCATCGGATGAGCAAAATTTCATTCACAACATGAAAGAATACTATACCATGCACTTTTGTGTGAATTCATAAATTGGGTCAAATGCATGTTGGCCGATTATAATTTTATGGGGCATTTTTTGATACAATTGATCTAATTAAATATATGCGTAATTGCTATATGACACTGAAATGGTAAGTGGATATGCAAAATTCCTTGTACAGAGATTACTAGCCTTACATCTTTGTTGAATCATATTGTGGTCAAAATGCATGTAGGGCCACTTAAAGGGGTATTCTTTGATAAGTAAAATTGCAATCATTCCCTGTCCTAAATGCCAAATGCTGGTCCATTTCAGCCAAATTTGCTCAGGTTCAGTGTGAATACACACTTTGCAAAAAGATTTAATCAGGATTCATGTTACCTTACAATAAATTAGGCGTATGGTTATTTTGGCCGTAAGTATATGCGTGTGGTGATTTGGTGGTGTACAAAACAAAAAGACTATCCAAGCCAAAAAACGGGGGGGGGGGGAGGCGGGGGGGGGGTTTTGGTTGTAGTATGGGGGGGGGGGGGGGGGGGGGGCGGGGGGGGTATTTAGACCACTAGCAAACAAAGGTATTAACATCAAAGATACAGTTAAGCTAGATATCAAGTGCCCAGTTTACCATTGAATGCAATGTTTTTCTTAGTGTCTGGTTGTTTGCCAATGGCGGTCAGTCTTTGGGTTGCCAGCCTGTTACATTTCTTGGAACAATGTGAAAATACGTAACATTGGGCCTTTTATAGCTTTCCCGACCCCGTATGGGACCCAAAATAAAATGTGGTCACATGATATTTTTTAAAAAATAGTGTTGCCAAATGAGTAAATTTCATTATTTTATATCTATATAAAATTAAAAAAAAAATATTTTTGCAATGACTGTTCATGATTATATCTCCACAATGGAAAACTTGTGACCCTGGGCGGTCGTGGTGTCAACAAATGAAAGACAGGAAATAAAGAATAATATAAATGCAAACACGGGTGGTGCTTTACTCCAAAAACATCTCTTGGTTATGCGCATGTTGGGGACATTTCAGATTAATATCTCCACAATGGAAAATGTGGTGAACCCTAGGGTGATGGTCGTCAAATGAAAGCGTGAGAGGTATAGAATTTACTATAAAGATGCAAACCCGGGGGTGCTACTCTAACTAAACATTCTGGTTATGTCATGTGGGAATTCTCAAGATTAATATTTCCACTGGAAAAATGTTGTGACCCCTTGGTGGTGTCAAATGAAAGAGTGGGAAGGTAAAACAGTTGAGAAATTGGAGTTTATTGCTTGTACAAACGTTTTTGGGGACGGGACACATGGACTAGCACAGTTGCACTCTGGTATGCTGCTTTGTCTTACAGTGAAGCGCGAAAGCAGGCGAGACTTGTGGGTTCGGAACCGCGTGTTTTATAAATTGAGTTGGGAATTCGTGCATAATACCAACTAAGCCATTTGAAAGTGGTGGTCTTTCTAAAAAAGAACCACCAATTGCAAAAGGGATTATTGTTTATTAGGCACAGAATTCCAACTCACAATTTTAATGAAATAAAAAGTGGTGAGGAAATTGATTGAAAAGCTTTTAGTATCAGTTATCAGCCCTTCTTGAGATGAAATGATACGTCAATTCGCAAGATGTCTAGCAAGATATGATGCTTAACATCCATCATGTAGTTTTTTCGATATTGCTACAGGGGAATTGTACACAAACTTGAGATGGAAACAGATACTGCTCACTGATGCCTTTTGAGAATTTAATGTTAAGGTAACATTTGTGATTTCAGTGCCTTTTTTGTTGTTGATATCCGTAAAATGTCACCCATCCAAATTTCACTTGATGTTGATGCCGTCTTTTCATTACTTGTTCTTCACTTACTGTTAAGCCACCAATCAGTTTAACAAGTATCTTTATTTTCACTCTTGACAACACTCTATTGAAATGGAATTGACTCGGAAAAGCTACCAGCATCAGTTACCAGTGTTCTCAAGATGAATGATACATCAATTCTTTTCAAGCAGATATTGCTGACTGAAGTCTTTTGAGAATTGAATTTAAAGGTGCACATTGTGATTTAAACACTTATTTAAACATCCCCGTAAATGCAACCATCCGAAATGTCACTCGAGTTCATCACTTGTACTTTACTTTACTGTTTATGCCACCAATCTCTGTAAATAATGGTCGTATCTTTTTCACTCTTAAATGGACCCACAATATTGCTTTGAACTCTATTGATTCACACAATGTGACATCTCCACAATCAGGCGGTAAACATGTGGTCTATTTATCATTTAAAATGTAGGCATAAATCCTGTTTCTTATTACAACCACAGCCTATTGCAACATCAGCGTGTTCATGTTTTTAATTTCTTCTTCTTTCTGTCAATCTGCTTGTAGCTCAGTCAATGGCTTGACCAATAGTGACCAGTCAAAATGACCGCTGAGTGAGTCCATATCAACCTGTCACCTGACTTTGACGCCATATCGGACCTTTGACCTCACCACAGGGTCAATAGGTCCATTTCAATTTGCAAATTCTTCTTTAACGGAATTATGCCAATATCAACTAAACATTTTCAGAGAAACCACTGACTCCATGCTTCTATAGGGTGTCTCAGGGATACGGAGTTGTTGTGGAGGAGTAAATGCCAAGATTCAACATCCCACTTTTGGCTAAAGCCACCAGTAAAAACATCTGAACCCATGCATTTGAACTAAAACCTAATGTACTTTGGGTGCTCTGGCAGCTAGCCCTGCTGAAATGGAACAATGGTGATTTCACAATTCAAGCTGATGTCCTTCAGCGGCCCTTCAAATTTATGTAGACTTCTCTTCAATTCCAAGAAATTTAAGTGAGTGATAGCAATAAAGTATGATTACATCTTCAAAGGTGCTGGTGTTTTTTTAAAGTGGTGAGAAATTTTGAATGATACTTTAGGAGTTGATTTCAGTAATATGACTACTCTAAGGGGGAACAATCATCAAATACTTTGGCATACTTGGGAGGGGAAAACAAACATTCTTCAAGCCATTTGACCAGGGTCTAGCTGGGATTCACCAGTTTTTTTCATCAAAGATTTATTGCAAGTTGGAATGAAACATTAAGTAGAAAGCTTTCTAGTGATTCCTGTCTTGTTATTAGGGGTGCTGTAAATTCCAAATTAAAAAAAAAAAACAACTATCAAGCAAATTTTTCATAAAATAATGGCATTACGCATGGGTATTTTATACTCAAAGTTAATTTCACGATTGGGGGCCTTCTAGCATTTTGACCAGGATAGCCACTAGAGGTCTTAATGTTTTGTACAGGGGTCAGAGACAAAGTTATTTGAATCGTAAAACCTGGCACCAAGTAGATTCCTCTGGTCCATAAAATTCAGAAAACATTTTCGACACTTTTTCAAGCCCAAAATGCAGAGATCACTAGTGGGTCTTTACAGGGTCAAAATGAATAAATAGCTCCAATTTAATTTTTAAATTCTATTTTGTAATCTTGCTTTGACAATTTAATATCAAATAGTTTCAAGTTTATGATGTTTTTTTCTTACTGGTTCAGATGGAAAATGTAAAATACCAGGCTTTTTGCAACAATCAAATCCTCATGCATAAGTCACTGATAATTTACTTGTCTACATATTGGACATTTAATACAAAATAGTGTTGCTTCGTTTGGGATGTATGTAAAAAAAATCTGACTTTCTAAAAAAAGTGAGGGTGCCTGCCAGCTTAAAAGCTCTGAAACGTTCCTTTAAATTTGGTTACTATATTTGAATAACTACATGGAACATGATTTTATATCATTCTTACAAACATAACATGTTTTTAATCATGTGTTTCCATACTACTGAAAGTAATCTATAGCTCTTCCAGGTATAACTTTGGATCAATCCTTTTTATTAGTTACAAGAGTTAAAACTCTTGCTAAACCATCATAAATATACATTGCAATCAGATGTTTATTTTTTCTTTCAATCATGCAGAATAATATCAAATTAACTGGCTGTTTAGGGAAAAAATTGAAAATAGGTAACTTTTTGATTGCATATTCCTTAGATAATTTATTTCTAAAGACGCACCTTTAGGATGGAAAAAAAAAAGCTTTGAAGAAACCATGCCAAAGTAAACCAGAAGTTGCCTCTAAAATGTTTTGTAATAATACTCGGGGAGCATTGTTAAAGAAAGAAGAGCACTGGAAGGTACCACTTGGGCTGCACTATGCGCTGGCATGCATGTACTTTGCACAGTAACAATGAAATATGTAGCCGCCGGCTTGATTATATAATATGTATGTTTTAGGCTTTGATATATAATATGTATTCTACGGCCTTATTATATAATATTCATCTATTTTGTTAAAACTAAACTCAAACCTATACTGTGAATCCTCCAATTACATAATTATTTTTCTTTCTGGATTGGGTACTCAATGCACCTGTGGTCACCAATTTTCTTGATTTGGGCATATTTGTCAAATTTAGTTACATTTGCTGTCCAACCAAGACTTGCTGCGTTTTTGCATGAATTTGGTCAGCACCCCTACTATTTTTCTAATCACAGTTTACTACATTTTCCTCAAACATTTTTTTTAAAAAAAATAAAATAGTTTTTTGCTTTTTTTAATGTTTTGTTGTTTTTTTGATATTTGAAATATAATGACTTTTGCTCATACAAACAACACATCAAAATGTGCCAGGCTATTTAATGAACTCAGGGTGCTTGATGATCATTAAATGCCAGCTTTAATGACAACAAAAACTTCATTTCTTCTCTTAAATCAATCAAAATATAACTGCAGAAAATTTCTTCAACTTTAGCTTAATTCTGTGCCCCTGAAAGGGACATGGATATTTTTAGGGGTGCAATTTCTTTAAATTTGCACTTAAAATTGTGTAAAAACACCTACATAGAACATTTCAAAGGTTTAGCTGGATAAAAAGTTAAAAAAAATTGAACATGGCCTGCTGTTTTTCTAATGCCATAGGAGGGTGTATTTAGTCCATCCCACAATGCAACATTTTTTTGGAATTCATTTCAATAGGGTCACGTGATCCCAACAAATATCCTATTGCTCCAAAACCCATAAAAACCCTGGACTTTTACACTCATTTCAGCCCACAAGGTGCTAGTATCTAAGAATTTTTTTTGCTTTTATGATCATGAAAAATTTCTGTGGGTCTTAAAACCTTCTTGAAACAATTTAATCCATAAGTATGATTGTATTTAGACAGTGGTGCTATAGGCACATTGTGGATTTTATTCAAAACATCCTCTTGGAATTGTCCCCGCATGTCTAAGAATAAGAACTCAGCTATGTCCATATTATTAAACTTCAATCTTGCAAAAACACTCCCCACAGTGGCAATTAGGTAGAAACTTGCCAAAGATACTAACTTGACATGCAACATATAGATACTCCAGTTTCCCTTGAATCTAACTAAAATTGGACTTCTTTCTGTTTTAGTTGGATTGGTTCTTTCTCTAATGTGCCGAGGAGCAATCTAATTTTTCTCTGCTGTGCTTGCCTGAGGAATATCTAACAGATTCCTTATATAGTTCTTGAGTAACCCCTAAGGTGTGGAAAATTTAAATTATTCTCACTACAAAAATTTAGCCAGATTAATGTGCAGATAACTAAGTACAGAAAATCATGGCTGGGTCATTTCCACTTTCAGTCAAATAAATAAAAATCCCCTTTTACCTCTTTCCTGTAGAGGACTAATTTCATTCCTACTTCATGTGGTTGTCAGTAATAGGATATTCCATTGAAATATTCAATCACTTCTCCTGTAAAAGATTTAGGTTAAGGTGTCGACAAGGGAGAGTATAGAATTCTAATTGAATAGCCCAGTGGGGAACTAAATTTGAATCATAAGTCCTTTCGTGGAAGACCCACATTAAGTTTCCATGGGGGAGGGAGTATTAGACTGCCAATGAATAAATTATACACCAACATTGTTTGAAATACCCCCCAACCTTGTAGGTAGAGTCTTGAACATTGAACCGGGATATAATTTTTAAACATTGTCAAGAGAATAATAGCTCATTGTAACTTTAACCTCCAAGTGGTTAGGTATGAGAGCATGGCACTTCCACTGTGCTCATCAAGTACTGGGGGAAACAAGCTTGTCAGTTAAGGTAGCCTGGGTCACTTGCAACATACGCCCCCCTCTCCATTCAAGTACGTTTGTGAAAACAAACTTGGTTTTGATGGTAGAAGCAATAAGCATATTTCAAAACCTCTTCAAACTACAATGCTTATATTGATTGTTTAACCATTAAAATGGCATTTTTTTTGTTTAATCTTGGGAATGGTTAAATATTTGAGGGCTCAAATTTCAAGACGACAATGAGAAAAAATACGGCCTTTATCTGATATCCAAACAGATATACTTCCGGGGAAATCAGGAGGGGTGGTCCCAAAGCGGACCGGAAACATGACCTTTAATTAGAGAATAATATTGTTTTAGCCTCTGCATTGTATCTCTCATGTCATATCACAACATTGGACGCAGTATTTTAAGTAAAAAGCCAAAATAGTGCTGTACATTTGTGACCAAAAAAAAAGGCTAAAACTACCTCTGTTGTTATCTTTACACTTTTATTCCCAAAAGAATGCAATTATGTAAAAACTAGTAAAAGGAATTATGGTGGATTATACACAAAGGGTTACCCATGCAGCTTTTTAAATCAATCAGTCCACTGGCATACTAAGCATGTTCAATTAGCTCAAGCATATGCATATCACGAACAAATACGCAGGCGATTAATGGTATATTGACTTGCATCACATGGGTAGGATACAATGTGAAGAATGTCTTAAAGGCACTATCAGTGATTTTTGCTCAGGCAAGAAAAGTTGGTGAAGAAAAATAATCAAAATCAGGATATTTTATGGTATGTAACAGTATCCTAGACATCTCTTGCAAATGATGAAAGCCCAAAAGCACCTTAAGAAATCAAATTGTTATTTTCATCATTATTGTCCATATGGAGAATTATCCAACACCTAATTGACAGATGAATGGAGAATTCATATCTTTCAACACTTCTGTATTCTTCTTTCTGTCAATTCTTTAGATGGAAAAAATAACTTTAGAGATTTCTACAGACTTTTATCATTAAATGTTTAAGCTATTCCGCAAATTAAAATATTTTGACTCTTCGGACGAATCATGGATAGTGTCTTTAATCTTGCAAACACAAACATGTTATTCAACAAAAAGTATATAATTTCTCCTAATTAATTTAACATGTGAAAATCCAGTGAAGGAAAGTAATTCACCATAAATTTTTATCAGCTTTACCGCACACATCCATCAGCACCTGGACACTCCTTTCTTTGGAATCAAAATTACAAGTGAGCAAGATTGCTCCAGTACCCGCCCGAACTTTTAAAGCAATTTTCAAACATTGACTTAATTGCATTGTACCATAAGAGAGACAAAAAACCAGGTCTTAGTTACTTGCCTAAGTAGTTGCAAGAAGCATTTTCGTAAACCCCCTGAGAAAACTACTGACCGATTGGTTATAAGAAGGTGATACCGTTTATTGAACCAATCAGGTACATTATAGAATGAGGTATCCTAGAAAGAGTGAGTGAATATTTAGTAGAAAAGCTACTGTAATTGGTAATCCAAATGAACAAATTGAGAGAACCAACCAATCACAATCATGGTAAGACATGCTAGTAGAGATACAGGGGGTTAAGAGGTAATATTCTACTAAAAACATTTGTAGAAATGAAAGTGAAAGATAGGTAAGTCTGGGGAAAACATTCTGTACTTTTTCATATGAAAACTTGTTAAAGTACTATCCAGTGATTTCTGAATCAGAAAATCAAATCAATTATAAAAAAAAAAGTTTTTTTGTTGGTTTCATGTAACATGTACAGCTATCCCAACATACCCTGGAAGGTAGTGGGTTAGACCAAAGGCACCTAACTATAAGGATAAAAGCAAATATTTTGTATTACTGTCCGATACGGTATCCCACTTACTACAAAACATAATTGAATGGCGATTGTGACTCTGAACCTGCGTTTTCTTTTTTTATGTCAATTTTTCAGTTGGAAAAAAAATTCTACAAGACTTATCTTTCACTTATAAGCTATTCTGGAAATTTCAAATATTTTGACTCTTATGGTGGCTCACTGATGTGTCTTCAAATAATCCATTACTATACAAAATGGTAAAGCCTGTTCAAATGCATGTAAACTTAAAATTTTCAATATAGAATTTCAAAACCAACATTGAATCAAGGTATCTATAAAAGCAGTGTGTTTAATGTGCCAAACAACACTTTAAGTATTTCTGGAAAAGTATCCACTTTTCATAATTTTTCCTGAAGAAACTACAACTCCCTTGGTGATCAATAAGGTGTCATATGAAAGGAAATCAAATTTAGGAAGGAAATTATCACGTTGTTAGATGTTTGCAAGATGAGTGTTCTATTCTGAAATAAACAGGTGGTTGTAATGGTTGCCCTAAATTATTTTACCTAAAAGGGTTGTGTTCTAAAAGAATTAAACACTTGATTCAAAAAAAAGCCAACGTGAGATTTAGGTATTTTGTTATACACACATATCCCTAGAGTTTCAGTTTAAAAGCATCTTCCATTTAGGCTGCGGAAAAATTATTTAATGTCAAAATTAGGGAATATTTAAAAAATAAATAAAAACACTAAAAACAAAAGTGCAGTTGCTGAAACTGCAAAAATACATGGAGGAAAGTTCAATCATTAGCATAATCAAGTTTGGACTAAATTGATATACGGGTTTTGATGTTATGGTCATTTTTCGCTGGTAAGACATTTTATCTGATGATCCTACCTAACAAAAGTTGGTATGAAAATGAGCAATATGGAAAATGCATATTTTTTTTTTAAAATTAGGTTAAAAACGCGTGTTTTTTTGTTTTTTGAAGGTTTTTTCTAATTTGCATATGAAAAAAAACACACAAATTTGACCAGAGGTAACTTTACACCAGAAAATTTTATCACCTATAGCCAAACTTCCCACTTCCAGTATCATGCAATATCATACAAATGCTTCCATGTTTGCAAATATTCAGAATAGATGTTTCAACCCAGATGAATTTATTTAATCATTCCTTATCCAGGATACTAATCTCCATGAAGATGCAGCAGTACATTTGCAGAGCACAAATCAAAACTTACAGCACATAGATATCACAGACAAAGGTACTACAAATCAATCGTAAATTACAGAAAACATCGTATCCGATGTGATCAAGCTAATATATGAGTTGTTTATTGCTAATATACATTGTATAATGTTCACTTTCCTTTGTATTTCACTAAATTACTATATCGCTGGAACCTTAATTCCAATTGCTAAATGAACTCAGAAAATGGTGATAAACTGACATTTAATTTTGCTTGACAACTTGATTATTTTGCTTTATCACATCACATATAGAAAGCCTACATTATAAGTGGCAACAACATCTTTGAAAGTTCACAGAAAGACATGTTCACAGAAAGATAATTACACCTGATTTCACAAGGAAATATAGTTCAGAGATTAAAGACTGACTCAAAGACTTCCCAAGGAGAGCACACTCAATTTTCAAACAAATTGTGTAAAATATATCAAAAACACCCATAAATAAATAAGTCATAGCTGCATTTTTCAGGATAGATTCCTTATGTTGTAAGGAGTAACATATCAAAAGTCCCCAAGATTGCCCCTTGTGCTATTTGAGAAATAAGGGTGTAAATTTTGTACAGGGGTCAAATTCTAAAATGTTTCAATTGTGTTCAAATCTATATCAGCATTTGATAAGGATTAAAAAGGTATAGTTTGCCCAATCTCTGCAATTTATGGTTTATGAACTATATTATGGAAATAACTTTTCAAAGAATCCAATAGTCCATGATTTAGCTCACAATTAAATCATTTACAATTTTTGTAACCCCCTTATTCTTCAATTAGCAGGACTCCTCTTAGGGACTTTTGATATGTTGCGCCTGACGCATTACACACTCGAACATAAACACAATGGGGATCGATTGCTCAATACACGAGGAAACTGAGCACATAAATTAGGAAAGAAGCAGCAGTTTACCAACCATTGTCAAACATACTCAATGTCACCCATTGGGTTGGTAAACTGATTCTTCTTTCTTACTTGGGGAAGATTAAAGATCATCCTTGTTTTCCTCAGAAAACTATGTAGCTCATTAGTCAAACCATTGGGATTCTGATAATGCTCATATTCCTATAGCAGAATACATCAGAACAACAAACATTTCAAAGGCTGTCACCATGGAAACAACCATTAGTACCAATTTTAAATTCTCTTTACCACTCAGAAAGTAATGCCATTTTCCCAATACAAACCATGTAGTATTTATTTAACACTTCAATATGTCTCTGGGGATGAGTTTGTAAGGAAATAGTCTGAACTATTTTCTTCAGGAAGTTATGGAGGAGACAAATGTCTCCAAATTTGCACTTGATTGGGTGTAAAACACCAATTAAGGAGTTTGAGAGGTTTATTGGACAAACAATGGAAAAGAAAACCAAAAACTAAGTTCCTAGCTTGCCAGCCTGTCCTATTGGCCCATAGAGAAGTATACTTGTATTGCTATTGTGCCGACAAAATATCCTACTCAACTACTCATCTCTTATTGCATAAACAGCATTTTTGGATTTATATTTTAGTCCTTTCAGTTGTGATTTAATACTTTAAGCATCTAAATTTGCAAAAATAAAAAAAAAAACCTCATTCCTCGTGCCGCAGTGTTGCTGCCAATTGCGTTTTGTACATGATAGGCCTCATATGACCTTTGATCTTGACTATGTGACCTTTGACCTTGATACTGTGACCTTTGACCTCAACACTGTTCTGCAATAATCGCCATATACCAAAGTTTGTACCATCTTTTTCAATTACAACTTGACTCACATTATGTTTGATCTTGATTGTGACCCTTGACATCATTCATCAATGATGGATCCCAGGGCATCTTGCTCCAGTTTGGTTTAAATGCATAGATGTTTAATAAAGGTAGATACGTACGCCTGCGTTGAAGATAGTGGCCACCATAACCGTGTTTTGAAAATTAAATATTCATTACGGTAAATCCACTTCGAAACTTGCAATGCCGCACAGCACATGCCCGGGAAATGGTACGTCGTTCTATGCAAAGTTTGAATATATGAATATATTGTACACCAGATTATGGAAATAATGGAATATAGTGAAATAACTCGGTACAACCACGCTATGGAATGAGTACGCACTGCGCCAAAAGAAGGTTCCGCTTTTGCGCTGTGGTTCGCATCTACTTAATTGAAAATCTCCTGTTTAAATCCATCGAAGTCTGCAGATCTTACATGCAATTTACTTAACCCTTTTCACAACCAACAACTCAACAACCACATCACACGACAACAGTGGACAAAGTGATCCCTATGTTTCTTCCTTGGCCTTAATATTTTAATTTACACAAAATGTTTAAAAAAATTGAAGTGGCACTTTCTGGAAATGCCCTTTTGTCTTCTTAGCTAGAGCACATTCAGTCAAATGGCCTCTTATAGCTCATTTAATCTGGATGTTATGCACTCTCTCTTGTCTGAATGGCAATCTTTTACTTTTGCAGTCAATGCATAGGTCTCATTCAACATCAATATGCAAAAGCCTTTTTCATGATGTGACCTTAAATAGGCTTGAAACACATTAAGATCATGTCTCTGCAAAGAACAAACCTTTGCCTTTGGAGGAGCTCTAAAATATGGACCCCGGCCATGGTCTGCTGAAGGCATACTCTGGTTTTGTGTGTTTTTGACATTAGCCTCAGCTGTTTGTTTTTACAAAGGGTAACCAAGAATATTAATGCTTGTTCTTAAAATAATTAATCAGACGAACATGTTTTCAGAAATGCCGTTTAAACACTTTCCAGACAATCTCATGTTTTTAATGCTCGGTCGAGGGGTAGTTTAAAAATAACAATCAAGCAGAACAATCATTTGTTGGGAATAGCACCTCTGATCTGACAGATCCTACACCTTCCAGGTGGGCTGTGTGCATAGGCTCTGTTGTCATATCACTCTTGCTCAAGTGTCAAAGTGTGTATCAATCAAGTTCTTTGCAACATGCCACTTCATGTGTATCTTATAGTTTACATGATCCGTGAAAAGCTAAACCTTGGCTCCTTTAAATAAAAATGGCAAAACGGTGTTTTTTAGTTGTTTTCTAAATATCAATGAAATGCATTTTTTTATTGTCAATGTGGGTAATATGAACTACAAAATCCAATTTCATGTCAAACTGAACAATGAATGCTGTTTCCTGTTTTTGGTGCACTAAAACCCTAGATATCTGAACTGAGTTTTTGTGTCGTCTGCATAGGGGAAGAACATAGGGAATCACTTTGCATGTTGTTGTAGTCTGTTGTTGTTGTCGGTTGTTGATGATTGTGTGTTGATGTCTGTGTGAAACGGGTTAACATTTGGCTGTAATACCTCTACTTGACTGGATTCTAAACAAAAAACACTTGGGTACAGGTGCAAATGGCATCCCCCACTGTTTGATGGTCAAAGAGGTCGCATGCCAAGGCCAAAGGTTATGTGAGGTCAAGTTGTAAGATCTGCTGAAAATGAAAATGAACCATTTGAAAAGTTGAAGGTTCAATTGGAACCAACTTGACCATGTGCAACCATGGGACCTCATTTTCTGACTGAGGTCAAGGTTCGCATACCCCAAGGGTCAAAGGTCATGGGAGGACAAGGGGGTTGCATGATCTGCTTCCCCTGCTTGTCTACCTTTACTAATTTAAGATGGCTAGAAACTCCCCCCCCCTCCCCCTAATCAACTGTAAATGGAACCATTGAAAAAAGTTGAAGTTCAGTGGAACCAAACTTGAATCATAGGTTGAAACTTGGGATTCCCTATGTTGATGAGGTCAAAGGTCACATATCAAGCTCAAAGGTCATGTTAGGCCTATCATTCACTAACCGCGATGGCAGGCGACACAAGCGGTCCGAGGACCGATGTATTTTTGCATATTTGTATTGCTTTTACATGTGTCAAGCCTCAGATGAAATGAATGAGCCTTAAAGGTGCATTTCATAACCCTACACAGAATGACACCTTTGGGGGTCTCAAAATGAGACCCCCAAAGGTGTCATTCTGGCTTGACACCCTAAAGGTGTTATTCTGACACTCTAAAAGGTATCACCTGACAACCTAAAGGTGTCAGGTGTCATTCTGACACCTCAACCATGTCAAATTGACACCTTTACATGCTCATCTAAAGACCCAAATGGGACACCCGTAAAGTGTCCATTTTTTTAGTGTATCGGAAATAATCCTATCACGGTGTCCCATAGTCCAGTGTGTCATATGTCTGTTTACAAACAGAAGATACAAACTTATGAATTTCTTCCAGAGCAGATAGAAACTACACATAGGCACACATAAACTCTATTATATGCCTCATAGATAGATCCTTGTTATCTGACTATAGAACTTTTTTCTTTCTTTTTTTCAAAAAGGTTGAAAAATTTATAAACTACCCATCGGAAAAAAATGTCAACATGAAGAGAAAAGCTTCCCGATCGTGTCTGATGCCCTCAAACTGAGAATGTTTCACCTCCCCAGCACAACATCTCTCGGACTTTCAAATGACGTTGGGAACACATACAATCGCGCATTATCGTGCATTCTAGGAATGAGATTGTATTTTAATGTGTATCAAAGCTCCACTTCGAGAAAATGGTATGGTCTCAATACATCATCCTTCAAGATGATTGGTTGTAAAATAATTGATGAGGTATAAAGATAGTTGTAACAGGATTGTGAGGGGCAGTTAACAGTTAGAGTTCAGCAATTAGAGTTAGAATCTGACATGGAAATAAAACAGTAAGGGTCGATACCCGTACCTCTCAGCTTTGTGTCTCTATTCATCATTGAGCTAATATCCCCTACACATAATCTGGCGGTTATAATACTATAACACTGAAAAAATACACTGACATTTTTTCTGCACCTCTGAAAAACTCTGAAAATTACTGAAATGTATTTAAAAGGAGATGGACAACCTGCATGATTCCAGCAGAATTTATGACGAAGAGTTTTGCTTCTCATAGATTCTGTTCGAATCATGCATATAGGTCATCTTCTAAATAAATTATATATAATTAAGGCAGCTTGAAACTCTTGAGTAAAGACAGATGCATTAATGCATGATTCTAGCAGAATCTATGAGAAGCGAAACTCTTCATCATAGATTCTGCTGGAATCATGCAGGTTGTCCACCTCCTTCTAAATACATTTCAGTAATTTTCAGAGTTTTTCAGAGGTGCAGAAAAAATTCAGTGTATTTTTTAGTGTTTTTGTATCAAGATTTGGAATCATGAGTCAATATTGCTTAGAAATCATCAAAACATTTTGTGCATAATCATGTGCATGGTCACATCCAAGTTCCTATGGGTCTGCTGCTGGACTATTTGTGTTCTCAAAGAAGCTATTTGCTAGGTTTAAGAAAAATGCTAAAAGTCACAGAGAGTGCAAAAATATACAACGCTGATTTTATGGTAAGTTTATGGTTACTGTTTTGTATGTATATTTTGTTTGGTGGTTAAAATGTAGTTGTAGATTAATTTGAGTGTTATCATATAACTGATAATGCAGATTTAGAATCTCAGTTCATATCCAGAAGTGCATGTGTACTACTGTTATTTGTTTGAGGGACCGCACTTTGTCTTATCTAGGGATACATTTTCATCAGTTTGAACATATATATATTTATCATATCATTACAAGCACATTGGGGGAAATGTATCCCTATATCAGGGCCGTATGGCAGGATTTTAATTTTGGGGGGGGTGCTGTACTTTTTGTTTCGAAGGGACCTTTTTGGTAAAGTGGACCTAACCCCCCTTAAAATGGTCCTCTTTTGACTTTTCGAATAGTTCACCACCAAAACGTGACTTTTTGTCATATTTCTTTATCGAAATTTTGGACCTTTAAATAAAAAAATCATCACACAGTGGCACCTTGCCTTTTGTGGAATTTGGGGGGTGCGAACCACCACCCCGCGTATGGGCCTGCTAGAGTGGGTAATATGCTTGGCTCTCACTCTGATAATAAAAGTCCATGTGGCACTTCTGGACATGAGCTGATCCTACACCTACATAATCATTT
The DNA here is from genome assembly GCA_023653785.1 of Ophioderma brevispina. Lineage (NCBI taxonomy): Eukaryota > Metazoa > Echinodermata > Ophiuroidea > Amphilepidida > Ophiodermatidae > Ophioderma > Ophioderma brevispina. Next base: position 47,486 of record JAMKCH010011431.1, read on the forward strand.
ATTTGCCTAGACACAGCCTCTGTAGAATACTATTTCAAAAATGGAATCAGAACATAACCTAAGAGCATTGCAGCTTTTTTAAAAGACTACTTATGGTTTGACACTTTAGTCACTTTGTGTCTCAGGAAGCCACTCTGGATTTGAATCAATGGTCCTATGGGTCTGTAACAAATGCAAAGGACAGTAATGAATATCTCTGGGGAATTGTGTATCATACAATGCCCTGCATTCCAAATTTAAAAGGGAAATTGTATAAAAGGATCATATAAGAACAATTTCAATAAATGGTGTCTCTTTTAAAATAGTTACCTTATCGAACCAACATCAATATGAGGTTAAAAAGATTTGTACCAATACATTCCCTAGACCAAGATGCACCTACGATTTTAAAATGTTTTAAAATCTATATAAAATATAGTTCAAATGTGTTGTAAACAAACTACATGTAATTTCTTTGAGGAAGTAAAAACCGAAAAGTAATTTAAAAGAAAATGGTGTTTTACTGTTTGAAGTCTGTGATTATATATATTTTGATGTATTTATTTAGTTGTAAGAGTCTATATCTTACCTTTGTAAAAATGGAAAATAAGGGAAAACTGTACACAACTTAATTTCTGCAGATTTTAAATTAACGTATAATAATAAATAATAACTAAAAATATTTATTAGCTCTTACCTGAGATCTCTAAGCAATATGTAAGTTTCCATGGTTACCAATCAGGCAATCACTAAGTTCCATCAGGCCGTATCCAGGGGGGGTGCTGGTGGTGGCGACTCCACCCCCCAAAAATGACATGGGTGCCGCTTTAAATGATGTTTTAAGGTCCGCTTGCCATGTTAGGTCCGTGTTGCAATTAAAAGTTGTCTAAAGGGTGTCGTTGTGTTACTATAACTGTTGTTTTCTCAACGCTGCGACGAAATTGATTTTCGTTCCCCCCTCCCACGCCCCCCCCTTCCCCCCACTCTTCTTTTCGAATTGTTGGGTCAACCTGCAAGCGCAGCGAGCCGAAAATTTTTTTTTTGGTACGCAAAGGTCTCTTCGGCAACTCCGCACCCCCCCCGCATAAATTCCTGGCTACGGGCCTGAGTTCCATTGTGACCAATCAGCAATCATAGTTCCATTTTGACCCAATCAGCAATCACATAAGTTCCATTGTGACCAACTCAGCAATAATATTGAGATTTAGCAGCACCTTTTACACAGTAGACAAGCACTGTTGCCTATTATATTATGCTGCCTTCAGGAAATCGTCACAATCATTTTGCTTCACCTAGGGCGGCAGCTGGCCAGTGTACAATCACGTTAATGAATAGTTCTTCGGAGGAAAACGGATTTTGTCCTCAGCATAGACTGGTTAAATTGCCCATTGGGCTCGGTTTTGTTTTTTGCTACTTTGCATAGTGCCAGCCGCCGTCCAATCACGTCTCATTGGCTTGCGGCTTCGTTGACCATTGGGCGTCGGCTTTTCTCCCGGGCTTTGGCGTTTTCCGCCATCCGTCGTCACATAGCATCATATCTGCGTAGGCGTAGGTCATGGTTTTGGGTCCTTGGCAATAAAAGGTTTTGCTAAAGGAAATGTCCTTGCTAATGATTTTATGTCCTTTATGGATAATTGATCTGAAAGACTATGGCAAGGGTTTCAACTGTGTTCCTATCTTCCTTCTGTATGCTATTTTTAGTATATTCGCCATTCGATTTTTCGAATGATGTTAAAATGAATTAGTCAAATAGATCCATTGGACGTAATTAACCGTTTTGTTTGCGGGGAGTATGGCGTGACAATGATAGACCGAGCTATTTCCTTGCCTGATTATTTCCCGAATCGTCGTTAGGAGTTTGGAACTATATTTCAGAAAATCACGGATTTTAGTGTCTTGAGGATCGGTTAAGACGTTGCGTCCAGAATATGTAACGCGAATGTGGACAATAATAGTTTTAAAGTCAATAACTCAGGCTTTGATGTTTGATTTGTCATCTGAACTTGTTCCGTGCATATTTAAAGAACTAACAAAACGGCAAATTTCTAACCGCCATTCATGTTGTGTTAGGAAGGCAGAACCGGCGGATTGAGTTCTCTAACTATTCGTTTTTGTGATAACGTATACTACATTTTGTGAACAAACCTCAAAAGTGGTGCCCGTCGTTTCTTCCCACAGATCAGTATTTACTCTTGGCGTGAATGTGAGTCTTTGAGCTCCAGAAAATAACTTGAAAATGACCGCATGAAACAAACGTCAAAGGAACAGTTGCATGTCGTTGTGGGTGAACTGCAGTCTGTTGATGATCACCAAACCACTGCTCGATCTGTTAGGTTTGCTCCGACCAACCAGCCTTGGGGAATAATGTGGATTGACTTTTTCACATTCACGGGTTAAAGCTACATCTAGCACCATTCAAGTTTATTGAGTCAGTATATGGTTTTTGATATCATCAAAATACAATGCGATAATAACCCGTCACATGCTAGACCAACTGCGGGAGTGCCAAGGTATGGACCACTTCAACTTTATTGCAATCAGCTATCATTATTCCATGAATTTAACTCAACTTGGTTTCAATTCTGCTTCGCCTATAGACCATTAACCACAGCAATGTTTTAAACATGTTAGGGCCTGTTATCTGGAAATAGGCCGGCCTGACTGTTTACACACTGGGTCAATTGTACCTGTTAGAGTTTACTACTAGGCCATCACTATTTGTCAGGAATGGATTTCGCAGGCAACAAAGAAGTGACGTAGGAGGTTTTCTCTGGTCTCTAGCATTCTCATTTAATGGGTTAGCGGCTTGTGGCTAAAGAAGTGGCTGCAGCGTTGTTGTCATGTTAATTTTCCACCTATAAAGACATTGGCAACATAACAAATGGGACTGCATGTTAATACTGTGTGCTGAATAGCTTACAAACTTAAGTCGTATCATTGATATTGATAGTCAGCAATTGAATTCATTGTAACTCATGTTTTCATGTCAATTTAGTCCGTTGGTGTGGGGGAGTCGCACCGATTTATGTGCATCGGATTGGCATTATATAGCTTATGCGCCTCGTTAAATTCTCATTTAATGGTCGAGGCCTTAATCACTTAGT
>JAMKCH010011432.1:0-27971 GCA_023653785.1 Ophioderma brevispina
CTGTTTCCCCCTTCTTTATGGGGGGGGGGGGGTAAATGTTGACAGGAGAACAATTTAAACGAGTAAAATCATGTTGTAATGCACACCAGGGGGTTGTCCTCCTTAGGAGGTGGTTCCAAACTTCAGTTATAGTAATATGACCTGAAACGGTCCGGGGGTACCGGGGTTTGTCAGGGTACTCATACTCCTTCCTTTGAAATTTACCAGTGGTCGGTGAAAATACACTCTAAATGGTACCAATTTGCAGTGAGATTATTATACCCCTTGCGGGGATTGTTCTCAATACATGACTAAAGATATACCGTTAAAATAATCAAATAAACAAGAAAAAAACACTTGTGCTACTGACAAGAAAAATTCACACCACTCAGGGTTATTTGTGGAATATGTTTAGGTTAATTTTATTAGTTGGCTCGTGGTTGGCCATTTGGTTGGCTAATTACATAGCAAATGTATGCAAGGGTGTACAGGGTATATTGGGGTGACCAAGGCTCCCTCGATGTTGCAATTACAGTACTAGGCCCCTATTGCATCCAAAGCAGCCAAACAAAATCAATTTTAGATGAAAATCCTACAAGATTACACACCGTACTGCACGATCACTTAAAGGCTGACGTCAGAGATTTCCCAAATATAAATTTGTGGTGTATTATTAAAACAGTAACACTAGAACTAAAGATAGTAACTTCCAAGCACAATTTCCAAAGATTTGAATTGAATTGGATATTTGTTTTGATGCAGTAAACATTTATGTATCGTATTGGTGCCATAGGATATTGCGATAACAAAAACTCGGATCCGGAACTTTTATAACTAAGTTATAAAGTAGATTGTAGTTATATATAAAAATTTGGCTACAAATAGCAACACTTGCAAGTCAATAGATCTCTTTCATTTTGATTTATTGTTAAAGGTAAGAAAACTGCACTGTTGGGTGTATTTCACACATTCAATAAGATTTGCCATTTATAGAGATCTTGCATGGTTGATATTACAAATATATGAATGCTTGGTAATTTTAAAGAATGTATAGGTAATATTGTATTTAAAGTTGCTACAGAAATCAAAGAATAACAATTTATAATTACAACAATTATGATTTTCTTAAAGTATAGACACTGAGCAGTGCTAATGATGGAGAAGGCTTGCGTTGCACAACGAAAAATGGCAACAACTAACTGTGAATGCTTGGCAATTACTCTTCGAGATAAGAAAGCATAACATCTGGATTCGGAAACAAACTAGGGTAAGAGACATCATCGAGCACATCAACAAAGCAAAAAACATAGTGGGCTGACCATCCAAATGCCAGAGAATGGACTAGAAATGCCAGGACGCCCCAAAGAAAAGGTGGAGGAGATGATCTATCAGGGAACATGGTCCACTTGGCAAAGAATAGCCAAAACAGGTGATTGTGGATGAAATGCAGGGAGGGGCTCATCTACTCCGATGACATGCCTGGATATGGATATGTAAAGTAGGGAGGGGGATGAATGTAAAATTCTAAATTTTTTTCTAGGCCTAAATATGAGAAAATGGTAGTACACACCCTGGCGGTAATGTTTAATAGGGTTGTGAACTCTACAATATACCCACTTTCGGCTACTCTAGCGCCTCTAGAAAAAGATATGGCCAACTGTTCCAGGGTTAACATTGTATCCAGATGGACGGACACAGACACACACATACATGGACACTGCTCATTTTTATACCCCCCCCCCATTCCATACTTTCAGCGGGGACAATAATTCTAAAACAGGGGGGTACATTCAGAACTCTTTCCAAATCTAATTCGTGCTGGTTTTGTTGATGACCATCAGTCTTATCCACCTTAAAACTGGCATAACATTGCTTGTTAATCAATAGCAAATGATCGTGTAAAGCAAGTGGCACTACATCCAATATTTGATTTACATGGGTCAACAAAGTGGAAAAAGGTATAGTTTCACATGAGGTGAAATTTGGTTTCCGTAGTAACAGTTAATAAACCCTATTCCATTGCATCTAAAGACACTGACCTAATGATTTCCACTAGAGTTTCGTATGCAAGTCACTGATAGTATAAAAACTATACCTGTCTGGAATCCCTGTGATCAGACATGGCTATTTGATGTACATATCTTCACAATATCCACTTGAGAAATGACCTCTGTAAGGCAAAAGCTAACAGGGGTATTTGACCTGTACCCATTTTTTCCTTTAAACTTATACAGAAATATTGAATATTAAAAAATTAAAACTTGTTAAAGGTGCAACAAGAGATTTTGGTGCATCCATATATTGTGTCATCTGTAGTGATTTCATATAGATAAGACCCCCCATAGAATTTCTTACCTTGTAACCTGCACAGAAATGCGTTGGAGAGTGAAACAAAAGGAAGGTAATTTTTATTGGCTTAATTTCAATATAAAACGGCTGAATTTAGTCTGCCCCTATTAGTAAATTCAAATTTCACAATGTTGACCAAAGAATAATTCTCAGCTTAATCCTTCACATGGGATTTTTTTTTGATAAAAAGCTTTACGTTAGTGCAAAATCAGAATTTTAGGGACCCCTATTTGACATCAACTCTATCATTGCACCTTACAGTAAGTTCCCAACCAACTATCTTCAACTTTGTGTCATCTCCATTTCCTTTTGTATTAAGCCTAAAGGTCAATGTTTAATTGAACACACAGGAGAACCTCCCAATTGGACGTGTATTTTTGCTTTATGTCATGCAAGCCAGCAATGGGCTTCCAAAATCTTTCACCTTAAGGGCCCTGCACTAGCCAGAAGAAAATGTGAATACCATTTAGCTTAATATTTCTACTGCAGTCTGTGGTATTAATGGTCACTGATATCAGGAAAACTGATTTTTTTTTTTGGTTTCCTATCCCCCCCCCCCCCACCCATGTTCCACATCAACTATCCATTCCTCAACCAAGCTAATACCTTTCCATACCTGTAGCAAGTAAAAAAAAAAGTAAGTTAAAAAAGTAAAGTAAAACAAATAGAAGCTACTTTCAAGAATGTATACAAATAACATGTTATCACTGGGTTACTTTAAAATCCAAGCGGTTTTAAGTCTTTGGACCTAAAACATGTCACATAGCTACAAAGGTCCATTATGTGCAGTTATGCATCAAATTATCAAGAGTTTGATATATTCCACCTACTTTTCTTTCCCCTTTATATTGACATATACCAGTATCTACATACTGAGTAAAATAACAGCCATATCTTGTCCTTACGTAAGCACCTAATGACAAATACACAACACATGATCAAATACCTGTATTCACACAGTGATACTTTCCCAGTCAATTGGCAAATTGATATGTTCACGCATATTTATCTTTTCCCTTTTATATATTGCTGAATATTACGTACAAAAATAATGAAAGCAATTGTGTACCTACCTCTGGAAATAACCTGGTACACACATAATTTCCACAAAAGGGCTTTGAAACATGCATAGTGGTAATTTTAACAATTCCAAGTACATTTCCATTTATAATAAAATATTACATTACCACATGGTTTGTCTCAGGAAAATCTGTAAAATATTTTAACCTGTTGTCATCTCAAATGATCCTCTATAAGAGAACTCAAGCGAAGACATACCGTATTGTTCCTAATAACCGCCCCGGGGGCGGTGCATTTTTTCAAAAGGGGTGGCGTTTATTACAGTCAAATGGAAAGTAAAAAAATCCTGCAAAATTCACCTTACACACGCTTATACCAATAATACAAAACGAACGAGCAGTGGGAACGCTGTTTTCGCACCTCCGAGATCAAAGTTCCATATAATTAAGCTATTCCTCAACTATTTTTTTTGCCCCACAACAGCGATTTATGATACGTATTACGACAGTCCTGCCATTAAATCATGTGATTTAAGGTAAGTTTAACTCATTTTCTTGAATTGTTTCATCCAAAAATCGTAGGTGGTCGTTTATTATAGCAGGTGCGTTTATTAGGAACAACACTGTCGTTAGTGAAATCAGATGCCGCAGAATAAGATAGTTGGTATGTCCTTTGGATGCCACAAGACAACATATACCCAAAGTGCTCTCAGATGGACACCACAAGGCAAGAGAACCGAAGGGAGACCAAAAATAACCTGGAGGAATAAACTCAGATGAACTACAAAAGGCAAAACTGACCTGAGGCGATCAGTAGAGAAGGTGTCAAAATAGCATGAAGTGATGAATCTTGCAGCCTAGGTCCCAGTAGGGATGAAGAGGACTAAATGGCTACAAAACATGATTTGTCTAGCCATAAATAAGGCCAACTCTTTTTCCCAACTGTTCTATGGATTTCACACACTGTGACTTTGGTTTTTCACAACCAAATTTCCCATACATGAAAGTAAGATTTAAAGACCCATACTGAAATAAAGGTGTCAACTAGAGATTTTTGGCACCAACTTGTGTCATAAGAGTAATTCATATAGATTAGACCCGCAGTAGATTTCTTACCTTGTATTTGTCTACGAAATGTCTGAAAAGAGAGAAAAGGGTGATTTTGATTTGCTTACAATTATTTCAATATAAAAACAAGCTGAATTTCGTATTTGCTCCTAACCAAATTAAGAAATTTCACAATTTTTGTACCAAGAAACATTTCTCAGCTTTTTTTTTGGGGATATTTTTGATGACAAGCTTTACTTCAGGGCAAAAAATCAGTACTTTTTTTGTTTTTCGATTTTTTAAGCGACACCTGATTTGTGAAATCTCTCGTTGCACCTTTATGTGCTTGGCTATAAACATAAAATAAAGCAAGATAGACTGAATATGTGGTACCTGCCTGATGCTGGTGTACATTCAACCGACCTATATTACTAGTTTTATAAAAGTTATATCCAAAATTAGATTTGAAATTAACAGATGAAATTGAGAATACAAGCCTTAACTTAAAATAATAAAAAATGTGTACTCTAAAGCATACCTTAAACAGGTTCTTCTTACATATTTTTTTATCTACAAACATTTACCGATGGAATTGTTAAAATTATATAAACCTGATGCCTCTGTTACTACACAATCTTTGGATATTAAATTGTTTATCAACACTTAATACCTTCACTATATTTCAAGCATATACAGGGTGTCTACAAAAATGGTGCTGAGGCAAAGCAACCTCATGAGTTGAAAAAAAATAAAATTCTGACATGTATTTACATCATGTCATAAATGAAATCCTGGATTTGAATACTGTTTTACAATCCGCTTTGGTTGTCATATGGCTAATTAGTTATAAATTATAACTATCAAAATGAGTTCAACTTACTTAACAGTTTTTTCTTTGCATTTTGGGGTGTGATGATCGAGTGCTTTTAAATCACTAGCCCTTATCAATCTTTCACATGATGCTCTTACTTTACCCCATTCTGTTAACACCATCCCCTAGATATTATACTTGTCTCATCTAAAGTTGAAGGTGAATGTCCCATTGTGCGGTCTTTGCAGTCTCACATTAGCGTCTCGATCGTGCCGCCTTTATTCGCTGTGCGTATCGTGTCTTGATTCCAAGCATAGCGCGCGCGCGATTCATGGCTGGGCAACTCAAAGTCGGCAGTGACGTCACCTTCAACTTAAGATGAGACCACTATAGCCATTTACTTGATTTTTTCACTACAAGGAGGGCCGCTTTGGCTTGCACCTTTTTTTTTTCTTTTAACACCCTGTTTTTCAAATGACATAGGGTGAGAAAACGGCTGACTCGTTTATTGAGATATCTATCTAAACTAACACAATAAGGCATGTTAGGCACCCTACACCGGACTTAAAGTTTGACTAAGAATCCACAAACTTCCTGTAATAGAAACTCCAACTTACTGTTCGTCTTACAATAAATTCTAATGGAGCTGGTAAATTCTTTAAAAATTCCACAGAGGGGATTTGCTTAACCCCCTGAGGTCTAACACTTTTCTTACATGGTATAGCATGATATAAACCTTTGAGTAACTAGTCATAATATACCTTCTATATATATCTGTACAAACCTCCAAGCTTCTCTTATCATGTCTCTGATTGGCTAAATATATCATATAACCCAAGGTATAACATCAAATCGGTCGGTAGACCTCCCCGGGTTAAGCAAACTCTTATGATCAGAGGATCTGGTTTACAAGTGTATCATCCACATTGAATATCCTGTGTCTGAATTTTATTCCTGATTTCTTGGGTAACAATTTCTAATGGTCACAAAATTTGTTTTCGCGCTGACCGCTTTACGCGTGGGATTTTTTTTTGACGAAATTTTTTGTAATTGTCTGACTTTTAAATACGCTTCTTTTCATACCAAAATAATTTACATCGTCTAAGCCGTTAATGAGTTAATTAGTAGCTATTAGTGGGGGTCCCATGGAACCCCCTTGGGCACTAACAGAAGTCATCTAAGAATAGTTTTAAAAATCAAAGAACCATACATAGCCCAATTTTTTTGCTGATATATGTGTACATATACAAATAAACAATTATTACTAACAATTAAAATAACTACCCTTTATGTGCTGAAAACAAATGATTTCATTGAGGATTGTTGCTAACCGGTACTGAACAAACTCTATGGGGGAAAAAATGACGTATATTTTGCAACACCCGTAAAAAGATTGTCTAAACTTTAAGTTTTGTGTTAAATATATGTAATTTGGTTCTTCTGAGTATATCAACATAAAATAAGTTTTCAAAATGCTTGATGTAAGTGTGAGGCTTATTGGAATTTTCTTCTTTTTTTTTTTTTTTTTTTTTTTTTTTTTTTTTTTTTTAAAGCAATGTTTTGCCCCAATTTGCAGCCCAAATAATAACTTCATTTTTTAATGCTGATTTAGTGTTGTCTTATGACCCTTTAAATGTGGTATAAATTTCATGCAAAAATTCTGTCAGGAAAGTGAATTTTCCTTAGTGAGATGTCCATGGAACTCACTCCCCCCCCCCTGGGCACTAACGGGAGTGAAAACCCGTGGTGCACGTTAAGTGTTGAATACTGGTGCGTTTTTTTACTTGTGTGAATTTATTTACATCACATCCTCGGACCGGTAGTGTTGCCTGCCATCGCAGTTGTGAATGATAGGCCTATATGACCATTGTACAGAGGCACATGGGGTGGGCCAGTGGATAAAGCGCCCAACTCCCACGCCAAAGGTTGTGAGTTCGAGCCCCGCTGTGGCCAATGTGTTTTGCCTTGAGTAAGGCGCTTTACCTCATTACTCCTCCCTACCCAGGTGTATAATGGGTACCGGCAATATTCAATGTCGGGAAGGTTAACCGACCCGCTGTAGAGGTGGTGTAGCGAGCCCCCTACAGCAACATTACATGGTGGAGTCTGGCCCAAATCGCTTCGATAGAGAGATGGGCACTCCGTGCCTGTGTATACAGGTCCGTCCCCTTTACCTTTTAATATGACCTTACATGTATGTTTTTACCTTTGACGTCATAAACAAATGAGGGTGCGCATGCATGTATATCCATAAAACAATTATGGTTCCAATTGAACTTTTCAATTGAGGTCAATTTTACATTTTCAGCTCACAACTTGACCTTGACGCACATCACCAAATGAGGGGATCCCATGTTGCACCTGTGATTCAAGTTTGGTTTCCATTGACTTCAAATTTTCAATTAGGGACAATTTACATTTTCAGCCTTCTCACATTAAGACTGCGGAAGTTGTCCTCCAAATGACCTTTGACTCCCATTCTGAGCACAACTTCGGTGAAGGGTCTCAAGCGCTTCATATCATGAGTCATGTTAACATGCAATTAACTCTTAGGGGAGACATTATTAAAAGCCAAATATCCAATTTTGTACACCGGAAAATGTATTGTTCCAGTGCAACGGACAAAATTTAATATGCTTATTATTTTGTTTACTGGAAGTGCCCTGTAAATGACATTTAACCCCAAAATAAAAATACCTTGCATAAATCAGGTAACATTAATGCATATTGAAGGTTTTTTGACACTTCACTGTGGCTAACATTTTTGAGATTAAAAAATTATATTTTGGATAGTTTTAATTTTGACCGGAAGTTCCCCCTTCATGACCTTTGACTCCCATTCCGAGCACACTTTTTGGAAGTTCTTAAGCGCCTCAGATGTATGAGTCATCATGACCATCACATGCATATAGCAGATAGATTTTTTGCAGATTTTTGTATATTTTCATAAGATTTTAGCCAAAGTGGAAATGACCACTTGCTTGGCCACTATCAAATTTGTACACCCCATATGCACTGGTCATAGTGATGTTTGGCATGCAATGGCAGAGTGGCGCATGCTATTTGTAGGAAGGATTTCCTTAGATTTTAGCCAAAATGACCATAGGACCACTAGGTGACAACTGGCCACACACTGTGTACACCACATTGCAGCTTGGGTCAGCGGTCATTCTGAGCAAATCTGGTTAAAATCGGCTTAAAAAAACGTTTGGCACAGTAGCATTTTGAAGAAAGTGGTAAATAAAAAATGAGAGAAAATCGCACAAATACATGACCTAGCCGTGCTACGCATATGGCTAGGTAACAACCTTTCTTTTCCATATTCCCTGCACACGTCTGCAGTTCAATCTATGAAAAACAGGCCCATGTAAGCGTTTGAGATTTCAATTCCATTATATGCCCGTAAATGTAAGGTTATACATTTTCCGAGGTCTTCCCTTTCTTTAAACAGATAGATTAATATGTACACAGGCTTTTTTCTGGCAGACAGTTGATGATTCGGTATGCTTTGAAATTTGCTAGGATTTCTACAACTTCAAAGACCATGCTTTTTTAAAACTTAAATATCATCACTTTAATCCTTTGTTTTAAATCCCCAATTACCCTTTCCCATGATATTACACCAATGTATGGTGTTGCCATTCTGCTACAATAATACATTATTTTATATGAATTCAATTATTTTAGATCTCAAATCAGGACTTTTTCCATGAGCATCTTCAGCCAGCTATTAAGGTCATAGCGATTTTATTGCTTTCTTGTGTACAAGAAAATAACGCATGATGGCGTGACTGTCGCTGACTGTACTTCATTTTCAGATGTTGGATGATGCGAGCCTTATGCTCTTCATGCAAAATTCATATTATACATCAGTAATGTACAAAAAGCATGTTCAAAAGGCTAGCATCTGTCCACAGCCGAAGATAATATAAACCGACGACAACCCCATTATGGTCCACATGCAAAACTGTTATTGAAATTAGCTTTATGCCCATACTGATAGAATCACTGCTGAAGCGTCCGTCACAATTATTCTTGGATGGCGAAGTGATCAGTACATGCAAGCACATGGACTAGGCTTCATCGAGTTTGATATGCTGTTGGTGCTAGATGTTTTATGAGAATGTGTGCTATGGAGTTTGACTGGTGGTGGCTCCATATGCTTTCTGATACGCCCCAGTTGATGGTTTCCTTGCATCAATGACATGGAAACCATCTAGCTCCCATGGAGTGTCACATGGTCAAGTAATATAGGGACACATTTGCTCTTCAGGAAGGAGTTAAAGTCCATGTTAACACCAGTTCCACCAGCCATTTTTAAAGAATCCTGATGAGATCAGAAACAATATCTTTGCCACTATCCTGAACAGCACTTCTCATATTTTTGATGAGTGACTTTTTCCTTTCTGCAGTGAATCCTCTTTCTTGAATCAATCGCTTTAAGTGAAACTTTCCCTCTTCTACTGGGGACTGCGATGATAGTATACAAAATCACTGGTCTTTTTGCAATCTCGAATCATATACAGCATAGAAGTCATATTTATATTGAGGGTGCAAAGCCACTTCTGGTGCATCACCAATATCTTGAAGTCTAAGATCTGTCTCTTCTAAAGTACGATGCAAAGCTTCCAATATTTTTCGATATGAAAATTCATCTCTTGCAAAGCTAAAACTTGTTTTAACCTCTTTTCAGGAGTTTCTGGAGATTGTGGCCCTCGAAAATGAAATCCAATTTGGTATGAATCTGCTGTGCTAGGTGTAGAGCTTAAGCTCATAGAAGATATTGTTTGGTGCTAGTTGTGCTCCTTGACTTAAGGACATTGAATCCAAACCTCTAGCTATTGAGGTTTCAACAGAACCTGATGAATTTCCTCTGGTTTGACAATCACAACACGACCGCAACATTTGAGCTTCATATAGTCTGGTAAGTGAGTATTTTCAGGACTAGTGACAGTTGGATTTGGGATGGAGATATTGCAGATGAATTTCCCTGTTTGAAAAAGGGATTGGTACTCATTTGGCAGCTATTATCCTTCTCCTTTAACCCGAGATGTTGTCATAGATGCAGTCTGAACACCAATAGGACTAGCTGTTTGCATGGCAGCATATTTGGTGACAGCTTGGTAGCTTTTGGGGTGGAATGACTAGAATGTTGAGAACTTATTATCCTGCAACTGTCTGGATGCCACTGGCTCTGAGACATCTGTCAGTACTTCATCATTGGAGTCTTTGCTATTGTCATATTTTTCCTGTGTATTCTGCTCTTAGTCACTTCTTTTTTTCATTGCCAACATTTCCAACTGGGGAAGACTCTCTATTAGATGTACAAGGAGATGAACTTGATTCAGACAAAGCATCTTTCACTGATGCTGTGTCCAATTTCAGGTTTTCTACCTTTTTACCCTCGGCAATTATTAAGCTAATTGTAATCGTTACCTTTGCTTCTAATCTGTGGTTTAGGTCATCAGCAGATTTGCAACATGAGACATTTGTGTCTTTGAAGCTATAATACATTTTTGTGCCAGCTCCAATTGATTCTTTTTCTCCGAATTAGAGAGAACCTCAATGTCACTGATCATCTCATCAGGACACTTCTTGAAAAAAGAACTCAGCTTGATTTTTTGTCTTGGCAATTTTGTCATCCCTTCATCTAAAAAGTACACTAGTTGTTGAAGTAGGTGGTTAGGCTTTTTCTTAACTGGCTGTATCTTTTCAGCATTCACTGTCTGTAGATGAAGTTTCTATTGTACTTTGTGCCTGGAATTTCACAGTCCATGGCTTGCATGAAGCATTTCACTGAATTTCATGATCTCCTAAGTCTTGCAGGACAAGTGCTCTCCGTTGATGCAATTCGGGCCGCATGGCTACCATCTTGGTACATTTCTGCTTCAGTACACCAATGCAGAGCTTCATATAGCATTTCTTTTCATGACCACCATCGTCATTCGAAGCCAGCTTGTGATATACCTCTGCATGTGAATCATGTCAAGGGCATACGGGTTAGCATCAATGCAAAAATGTAGATCCTTCAACGCTAATTGAAGAAGCGCTTTATCTGGTTTCACACGCTGTCGGAGAATGTTATTTGCCTTGAGAGCGGTATATGCGCCTTTAACAGCTCCGAGCTTGGTGATTTGATTGTCCAGAGTTGATTTTCAGTGATTTTTCTAGTACACCTAATGCCTCTTTCCTCTCTCTGATCATCATAGTATAGATTTGCTAATCGATTGAGAGCAATCCAGTTGTGTTCATTCACATCTAGGGCTCGATGATAACATCCTTGCAATACCGCCGTCACTGTTGTATTCACTTTTTTTTGACAGTCGAAGGGATTCCCTTCATCGTCCGTGGACGCTGGGAAAATAAGTTTCCCAAAAGGCTCAAAGCAGCTGATTGCCTGTATTTGTCGACAGATTTCAAATTTGTAATAAGACAGCTGAAAGTCCTTTCAAAGCTATTCTCGTAACATTGCTCATTTTCCCACAGCTTTTTGATGTTGTTCAGACGTCCTAATCTATGAGCAAGAATACATCCAATCTTCTTTTCTGAACTATCCACTACCTTTCCTCCTATATTAATGCCCTTTCATATAATTCTATTGACTATCTAACCTACCCGTACCTTTTGTATCAACATGAAGGTCAAAAACCCATGCTAAGGCTTTGTCCTGCAAAGCATCCAGCTTGAACTCGAGCATCTTCAGTATTGTCCTCTCCCCCTACTTTTCCCCATTCTTCTTTCAATTTCTCCTCAATTTTTTTGCCTCATCTTTCCTAAAATTAATCCCCCCCCCTCGAATTGTATATTTTCTAAATCTTGCCAACATTTTACATTTCTGGGATCTTTTTCAGTTACAGTTATCAGTGCTTCCCTGGCTTCACCACCCTACCAAGACGATAGTTAAGTACAGCAATGAAAGTAAAATGGCATAACGATGGGGACACTCTTTGGTTTCGAGTACGCGAAGTAAAATGCTTCAATTGCTCCAGCTTACTGTGGCTTTGTTTTCCTATCTGCGTCAATTCACTCATATGTAACCTTGTTAGTAATCCATCTTCAAGCTTCAAGCACGCCTGGTTGCAACCAAGATGATGCTGTTGCCATTCTGAAATAATAATTAAACATGCATGAGCTCTAAATCATATATAATTTGAAAATTAACAAGCTATGAAAAAAAATTCCCTTGAGAAAATGTAAAACCAAATACCAAACCATGCTGAATATGCACAAAAATAAACAAACATCATATTTCTGAATACTTGTATAAAACTTTATGAACATTTGACAAAAAAAATGTTATTTTTGTATAACATTTGATTACAAAATGTTGTAAGCCTTGGTGAATTTTGAGTTGGCGTATAAATAACCGTAACTTAATTGTTGTTAAAGGCTGACTCAAAAAAGATTTCGAAATATAATAAAATTTTAAAAAACAATTTTGGGGGCAAAACCCATCAAACTACCAATATTCCTGGTGCAACGACAGCCGCAGTGTCCTCATTTAGGTACAAAATTAAAAACAAAAAGTTTTAGGGTCCCTCTTATACCAGGTGAGAAACTGTTTAGGGTACATTAGGCATGATCTCCACCTTGGAATACAAATGCCACCCCATATCAACTTAAAGTGACAGGAGGAGATTTTTGAAGATACAAATGGCTCTCCATGCACTGATTGGTTGTTGAACCCCTACTGAGAACATTCGAAGGTTTATTGACAAGCAAGAAAGAAAACCGCAACCTTGTTTTTAACTGGCCTGCTATCCTAATCGTCCCCCATAGGAAACCATGCTTTGAATTCTGTGTGCATGACAAAATTACTAAATCATCAGCATATTACATAAAGATGTTGTATTCGTCAGGTTTTATTCTTCAGGTCTGATTTTTACATTGGTAAGCATTCCAATATGGAAAAAACCTGGGTTAAAAAAAAATTTAGAGTGCTTCTCTCTGGAAATGTCCATCAGTCTCTTAAAAGAAGTAAAGTTTAATATGACAAAATAGACCTTTTGGCCATTCCCCTCACCCCTGGGTGACAAAACACGGGAGCGCCCGGCCACTGAATGACAAGAGAGTAGTTAAATATGTCGGTATACAGAAACAAGAATTATGGCAACAACCAAATGTTTATTTTTTGTGGTGTTGACTAAATGACAGACATGCATCCATGACACACAACAACCATTTCAATATGCTGGAGTTGCTCTGCACTCCATCAAAAAATTGTTGAAACACGATCACTGTGAATCCAATGCATATGCTTTTACAACTCAAACTACAAAATATATTTCCCAAATACACAATTTAAATGTGGGGAGCACCCCAAGGCACAAAAAGAGATATCAAGGAGCTTGGTGATACCACCAAGTAATGGCTGAAAAATTATGTAGACAAGCGGTTGCTTGAACCACCAGTGTCACCTGCTTTCGCGATCCACCTTTCCTTCACTCCATTAAGGTTAGGTTTCATCCTCTTGACCTCAGATGATCTTTTGACCTGTGCAGTGACCCTTCACCTTATTATCATATGAATATTACCCATGTTGCACATATGCCCCAAGTTGTTTTCAATTGGACTGGAAGGGCGAGGAGGCCAATTTGATGTGTGCAGGCCCAATGTTTAATAACTTGGACCTCATGTGACCTATGAACTTGGCAAGTGACCCTTGACACAAGGGAATCTATGATCCAAGTTTTTGAATCAATTGCACTTTTATTCCCAAATGAAGCCACTTTTTGTTTTCAGCCTATTTTAAACATGACCCTCCATGACATTGGACCCTGTGACTTGAGTGTCCTCATTATCATCTGAAGTTTCCCAAAGGGCAGCTATGACCTTTGTCTGAAGCTATTGTACTTTTACTTCTCAAATGAAGCCAATTTGATGTTTTCTTCCTAATTTGGTATGTAAACATTAACATCATCCTATGGAGGTTTCCAAAGGGGTAGCTATGACCCTATTTCTAAACAACTGGACTTTTAGTTTTCGAATGATAAAACCTTCTCCAAAACTTTAACCTTTGAAAACACGGTCACACGGCCATACGTCTACACGGCCACACGTCAGACACAATTGAGGACTGGTAGTTGCCTCCTGCTAATCCTTGGCAGGTGACACAACAATATTGCTCCTATTTCTGTAGCAATGGACTTTTAGTTCTCAAATGCGAAACATGACACACACAGGGACACAGCCATACGGCCATACGGTCCAGACAGAATTGAGGACTTGTAGGTGCCTCCTCCCTAATCCTTTCAGGCGACACAATAATACTGCTTTTTCAAGTTGAAACTTAGAAATCCCCCAGGCCAAGAGATGTACACCTCATGGAAGTAGTTTCCTAACTCCTTTTTCAATCCGCATCAGACTGCGCCTCTTGTTGGCACGGCTTGCAGTCATAGCATTATTTTGGCAGAAGAGAACAGCATTTTATAGAATTTTCAAAGAATGCCCCTTTAATTTACATAACCAAATGACGGGAAGATTTTCCTGGTCCTATGGAAGAATAATTTGTCAGGCAAGTAAAAACGGAATAATGGGCGAGGCAAAGGCCAATACCCATTATTCAAAATAAAGTTTTTTACTGAAGAAGGACACCTATTCCAGCCTAAAATGGCATCGCCACCCTTTTATTTCTATTCTAATACCCTAAGAAAAAGAAATAAATACCAAAAATTGCCCACTTCTGTAAACATAAAAGTTATTATGTCTTTACAGCATGTGCCTTGTCATCTCGTAAAATTTAGTATGTGCAACTACAGTGTAGTGCCACCCACAGGCAAAAAGTGCACTTTGATGCACACATTTAACATAAAATTGACTGCATCCATATTTAATTGGTCAAGCTATGAATTCAAAAATATGATGTGAGACAGACTCAAGCCAATATTTAAAACTCAATAACCAGACAATAATTTGGCCAAAAATCATTCATTTTATCATTATATGGTTTTAGGCATCTCTCTTCTCCCCCCCCTTTTTCTCGCCGTATATCTTTCCATTGCTCCCCCTCCTGCTAGTTGTTACTCGATCCCGTTGCCCTACCTTCACTAACTCCCCTTCTTCCCCCTTCAACTGCCCGCTCCTCGATGTGGTCCAGTTTTACTGCGCCAGATTCTGCAATAATTGGTCGCAAATGCATTTTTCTTGTTAAATCCCACAGTTGTTTTAGGCCGTATCCTCGCCCTCGCCCTACCGGGTTTTGCCCTCTCCTCTCTCGGCTCCTCGTCCCCTCCTCCGCCAGAAAAACTTAAAAATACTGGACTCGTCTGTGCCTCTCCCATTTTTAGTTTTTCTGACCTCGGACACATTATTCGCCCATAAAAATGACACTTCATCACCCTTTACATTTCGTAAATAAAGGGCATAATCATTCCCACATTATTGCAGCATGGGCAGTAAACTAACCACTCAAAGAGTCTCACTTAATAATGGGTAGTAAAGGTAATAGAATACTTTTTAAAAGTGTAATGACTGTCCCATTTAATTAAATAGTCACCCAGAACTACGGCCATACAACATTAAAGTGCAATGGAGTTTCACATAATAGGTTGTTTCCGAAAAAATGTGAAGATTCTAATTTTGAACTGATGTAACTTTTCCATCAAATAATATCCCCATCTTACAGGATTAAGCTGAGATATTTCTTTGGTACACAAGTTTGGAATTTCTAATTTTCTTAGTAGAAAAATAGGAAATTAGCCTATGTTTTATCAAATATAAGCATATAAAAATCACCTTTTGTTTTTTCACTTTTAAGATAACATCTGGAGCCAAATAAAAGGGTAAGAAATAAATCTATTGCCTAAGCCACATGAAACCACTACATATGACAAAAAATATGGATGCCATTTTGGAATCTCTCATTGCAACTTTGGAATGTCTTGCCCCTTTTGCGTCCTTTCACAAGTTTTTTTTGTGCAGCTTAATATAGTTTACAATTGAAATGGATAGCTGAGGAATGCCGTTTCTTGGTACAGTTTTTAGGGATCATGCAACAGTTGTTTTTTCCATTCCTGTGGGTAGAAAACAAATGCATCTATATTAAAAAAATATCCTGCTAAAACCTATTTTTAAGATTGATTTGAAGATTGATTTTAATAGATTACTCTCCTGTACAAAAAGAAAATTTCCCCTAACTGATGCCAGTCGTGGGCTGTTAAATGTACTTAATTTTAATAAGTGCAAAATGTATGCTTTTTCTTAATTATAGTAGATTCCAAATTGATAGTAGAGTTTAAGGGCGGAGTTTGGAACTCCGTCCATTACTCAAAATAGGGGACAGAAATACCCCAGAACATCTTCGATTTCTTTCTCACAATACAAAAGAGATCGGGATTGAAAGGAAACAATGGCCACTCAAAAAATTACGTTGTTCGTCCAATCCAATCTTTGGATTTAATCTCCGATGTTATGCGTAGTTGTGTCTACCAAATGGTTTTTTAAACATTGCCTAACCAACAACATATCATTAATTTTAGAAGGCTCAGTCACCTGTGTGTAACAATGAATTTTACTTTTTATCTTCACTATTCATAAAATCAGCTTTCACCTGCTTTCACTGAAACTATTCCTGGATTTAACATTCTTTGAAACTTCTAGTGTTATGCTTTGACTATTGATTGGGCTGTGAATGGCCCCACTGCTCAGGTTGGTTATCATGGGCTATAGCGCCATCATAACCACATATACACGGACTAAAGTTTTTATATAATATTCCCCTCATTCACTCCACCTACAAAGTAGAGGCTATTCCACTATCACTGGAATCAGTATAAACGCCTGGACTCAGAGATTTTGAAATATAATTTGTTGTTGTCATTAAAGATAGTGATCGGGCACTTCAGATAGCCACCTAAAATGCTGTTTCCATTTTCATTCAGTAAACATTATCTCGTATAACAGTGCCATAGGAATACCATCTATAACAAAAATTCCGAATTCCGGAATTTTAATTAATAACAAAGTTGTATTTTCTATATGAAGACTTTGATTTAGCTTAGTTTTCACACAATTATTAGTATATAGACAGCGCCATTCCTTACATATATGCCAAAACACTGATTTGTTTGAAAAATTAGTGCCTTAAGTCAGCCTTAACCAATAACAAACCTTTTTTGGAGAGCGCCCCCCAATTTCCTGGATATTTTTTGAGATTTTTTTGCACAGTTGCATTGGTAATTGACTGGCAACAATACCTGTGAATGGTAAGAGCCCCCAAAATTCCTAATATGTCGCAAAAGAAGGATTTTGTAATTATATAATTAATATCGGAGATCTCCCGTAATAATTCAACAGCCACTGAAAAACGCCCTTCCAATCTGAAATAGCAGGGAAATTGTGCCGTGTCTACGCTCTACCATTTTTGTTTGTCGTTTCAGGCAAAATTCAAGTTAAGTTGCGGGCTCAACACTCCAATCTTTGGAGGAGGCAACTATTTCATCCTTGAAGGACAATACATTTGCTGTTTCACAGCCTCTGTCATTAAATTACAATAAGGATCCCAATTCTAATTAGCATAATCACTTCTTTTATGACACATACATACCAGTTTTGTGAGCATTACCACTCGCAGGTATTATTTTCTAGACAACACCACACTGTGGCAAAATATCAATTTTTAAAAATTGGGGGGGGGGGTGCTCTTCAAAAAATGTGCTCTTAAGCATGGTGACTGTATTGTCAGAGTGTGCGCTTTTCCGGATAAATTGGTGAATTTGTTCACACATGCTTTTAGGCATCTGATATCCATCACAATGATGAAGCACCTTGCCAACCCCCCTTAATGGCCCCCAGCTTGGGTTTCAAGGTTATAAACAGGGGCAAATTGGAATGTTTTCTGAATGTGTTCAAAGTCCACCACGGTGTTTTGTCTGGTAACCAAGGATTCCAAAAGGTATAGATTACACTCTATGGTTAATAGTTCCGGACTTATGGGGTAAAAACTGTAAAAATGGTGAAAAAGTCCATTTGGGTTTGTAAACATGGGCCAAAGTTAAACTTGCTTTGATTCAGTTAATATTTGGGTGGCAAATTGTTTCCCTGGCTTAAAAGGATTGAATAGGAATATTTGCCTTATCTGATTAGGCTTAGTTTTCACGTTATCCAACAACATAAGGTCACATGTGGTCAATAGCATCCAATAGCTGCCAATAGCTGTTGACTTTATACGCCATTTGGTTAATAACCCAGACACGTAAGATAAGTCAAAACTATTCCTATAATATTTCTTCTATGACCTAAACCCCATTTGTAAACGCACATTTTACAAAAAATTGGAGCAACTGTTAATTTTGACCCCTGTACACGGAGACTGCAAAGATTGTCTGTTTAAAAGCATTTTTGACAGTTTTTGGAGCCGGGGGGTCACCCCCCCCCCATAATTTCTAACCTATAAGTCCCGGTAGTATAAACTATACCTTTTTGAAGCCTGGTAACCAGACGACAGCATGGTGGTGCTTTTTACACAAGCTGAAACATTTTAAAAATTTTAACCCCTGTGTAACCTTGAAATCCAAGCTGGGGGCCATGAAAGGGGTGTGGCAGTGCTTCCATTAATTTTTTGATTATCAATGTATAAAGTACTACTTGTGTACCAAATTCACAATTTTATCCGGATTTTGCACACTCACATAAGAATCTGTTTCACTTACAGTCCCCCACCTCTTATGGGCTTAACACACTCTGCATAAAGCTTTTTACACTCTGGTACAAATGTCTGGCTCTGGAGTGCTGTAATCTCTTCTCTTCTTGTGTGAGTCTCCTGAAATCAGGTTTCAGGTTTGATGGTGGAAAATGATACATAATTGGATAGTCATATATAAGGCCTCCCTAAACAAATAAGGCAACTATCAATCAAGCGATTTGCTCAAAACTGAAAAGCATCTTTTTAAAAAATCTGATTTTTACTGTTTTGTAACAAGTTTAGGTACATACCCAATGTTGTAAGACAAAAGCAAAAACCCAATGAGGACAAATTTGCCATTTTAGTCATTACTGTCCGTACAGACCATATTACAACATGTAATTGAATGGGAGATTCATATCTTTGATACTTGCCTTATTTTCTTCCTTTTCTATCAATTTTTCGCTTAGAAAAAATAACTTACAAGAATTCTCAGACTTATTGTTCACTTTTATAAGCTATTCCTGCAAATTAAATTTCAAAATGAATTGATTAAGCATATCACTGATAGTGGTCTTTATATTCCATAAAGCGAAGAAACATTCAAATGGAATTTTCTTTACAAATCCTACCTACCAAGGCACATAGCAGGGATTTTTTTTTGCACATGGGTATATCTTCAGTTTTATTCTTTACTCTCGAGTAGACCATATTTTCCAATGATTCAAATTTAATCATTTTTTTAATTATTTTGATATGTTAATTAATCAACAATTATTATTTATTTGAATATTTTAAATACCCTCACTGGAGTGTTTATGTTTAGAAGCATATACTGGACCCCTGCCTGCATAAATAATAAATAAAATCCCCATCTTCCAAGTCCAACTGCACATGCCAAATGCTAGTAAAAAAATACTGCACCAAACATGGGTGCCCTTTGTGCTTCCTGCTATTGCAAGTGATTACAAATATCTCTAATTGAACATAAAGACCTTACAATCCCCCTTAGTAACACTCAATTATTGGTGGTGCCCCTGCCTTCCAAATCCGATTCATTTATATTGAAGGTCCACATGGTCCGATTGCTAATATCTTCGTCCCCAGAAACCTCCAGTTTTTCCTGAAATGGTCGAAATTTAGTATCTATAAAGAAGCTCCTACTTTTAAAAATCACTTTATCCCGTTGTGAAATCTTAGGGCTAAAAGATGTTATGACTTGGAAGTTATGAGTGAAATGTGTCCGCATTTTGGTCGACCAATATTAATTTTACACAGTACTCTATGGGGCTTATAAAATTACGTTTTTAGCTCTCACATCCGAACAGATTGAAATATCGAAACTTTGCAGATGGGGATTTGGGGTGGAGGCCATTCTATTAAGATTGAAAACTTTATACACTTAAATCAGAACCTACCGCCTTTCAATGGTGCGTGTTTTTCGAATCGTCTTTGGGACTCCCCTGATTTACCCAGAAGTATATTGATTTTGAATATCAGATAAAGGCCGTATTTTTCTCATTGGTCGTCCTGAAAATTTGAGCCCCCAAACCCATTTCATCATTACCAAGACTATAAACAAACAACGATGACTTCATGGTTACCATCAATATTACAAAAAATTGAATAGGGCTTTGCAATGTGCTATATTGCTAATACTGTCAAAACACAGGTTTGTTTCCCATGGACGTGATGGGGCGTTATTTGCAAGTCTCAGGCTCTCATATCAAGTACAGAACACAATAGACATAAATCGGATAAGCCACCTTTAAGCTATAGTGATGTCACCTCAGACCCAACAACCACTAGAACTCAAGGATAAAGCTTTGCTAATTGCAACTGCCAAGGAGCCATATGCCTGCTTTTGACATTGTGCTTATCCATGTAAGCTATTGATCAGTGTGGGTGGTCATGATTTTTTCCCTCAAGCATGTTGAGAGACCATAATTTGTCTTTATAACCATGGGATACATCATAGTTTATTAATTCACTGAGAAAGACAAAGTGTAAAATTCTACCAAAATACAAGATGGCCTTGTCCTTAATTAAGTGGCACACAATTTTTGTTGCAGCATGCAGTCCTACCTTTGACTCTGCTTGAAAAAAGTAACCAGGCTATTTACCTTTACTTGTGTCTTCTTGATGAATCTAGAGCAGGTCCCACAAAATTCTGGCTTCATTCTGGAAAATTCTGTCTAAAAGTGCACAAGAAAGAATTTAATGTCACATTTTTACTCCTTTTGCTGTAGTTTCCAAAATTTGTATACAAATGGTAAATGGAGACATAATATTGAGTCAGTCTGCATATGACAGGCATATTGGCAGACCAGAGTTCGCATTCGGCGAGGGATTTTCTGGACGTGACCAGCTACACAACCGCAGGTAAATCAGAGGACGCAATATGAACAAAGACATACCAATCAACCCAAAATATCATATGACAACAAGACTTTTAATAATATTCATATTTGGCTGTTATCCAAATATAATTAATAATTTAAAATTCACATAATATTGATAAATCACAGTCTCTGAATAGAGGTTCTAGACTAGACCCAATTGACCCACCCCATCCTGGCAAACATTCAAAACGTATATTCCCGCAATTATCAATCCTACTGTAGCAGCATCACCCACAAGCCCAAACTAGTTTTTTAAAATTGTGATTCTAATATTGCTTTCAAAACTGTTGGATTACTAACAATAACAATTGGTTCCAATGGCTTCTCCTAGTAAGAAGCATAAGGTTGACTCTGAAAACCGAAGTTTCAAATCAGAAATGGGACCTAAGCTATTTCTTCTATTGTTGAGATATTAGAAAGCATCTGAAGCAATGACTCAGAGTGGAATTCTAAAAAAGAAACTACAAACGCAAAACACAAGTGGTTTCAAAAAGAATTACCCTTTAAAAAGCGACATAATGGCATAAAAAAATATTCAGAAATAATGAAAAGGACCCTTACTGAATCACTTCCACAAGTTTGAAAACAATTTGGATGTTTACATTCTGTAAAAACACGTAAAAACAGGAGAGTTCCAAGAGGGGAAGGTGGCAGTTTCTGGAATTTCTGTCTGGACAGAAAACCAAGGTGTTGACATCCCTGCAGAATTTACAGTGTTAAATCTGCATGTTTTGCTACACAATTCAAAAGCATTCAGACCAGGATTCAGGCATTGTACTTTAGGCTCGTATTAAGATATTGATCTCGTCTGAGCAAGTGAAAGATGGAGTAGCCAGGATAGTCACATATACAATGGCAATGGTCTGTGAGCTGGATGACAGCATGCTTTCAATAGTTTGGTAAATGCTGGCAGTAAGTTCCTCGCATCCTTTTTCCAGAAATGGCCACGAACTGCCCCCTCCCCTCCCTGGAACTTTTCCTGGTTTTTACTGTTTTTTACAAGAATGCACACATCCAAGATTGTTTTCAAACTTGTGGAAGTGATTTGCATTAAGGTCCTTTTCATTATGTCTGGAATATTTTTTATGCCATTCTGTCGCTTTTAACAAATTCTGATGTTTACAAGAACAAAGATGAAGCTCATCACCATATCAAAGCTTTAACACCTAACCTATTACTACTATTGCAAGTCCTTCAATAGGACCCGAATGCGACACATAGCCACGCTGTTCGTACAGACAATATTTTATTTGGACCCCCCCTCACTGTTAAGTTCCTTTAAGAATAACTACGGCCTCGGCACAATGGGAAAGCCTGGCAAATATAAAATAAAGATGGCATTGTCAACATTCATGATGATGTAACATTTGTCCTGACATCATACATTCAGTTTTAAAAAGGTTCTTGTTTTCCGATTTATATGTATTGTGTTCTTTACCTTACTTTATATGAGAGCCTTCTGGCACTACACTACAAAACCCCATCACGTACCGTGGGAACAAACTTGAGGTTTTGATGGTGACGCAAATAATTCATGTTGCAAAGCCCTATTCAATACTGTGCTAATATTGATGGTTTAACCACTAAAACGGTGTTTTTTTTGGTTTATATCTTGGGAATAAAATGGAATTGAGGGCTCAATTTCAGGACGACAATGAGAAAATGACGGCCCTTCCACTGATATCAAAATCGATACTACTTCCAGGTAATCGGGGTGTCCCAAAGACGATCGGAACACGCACCTTTAAGGCCCCTGAGGGCAAAGCTTTTCTACATTAAAGCGTCCTGAAGATGCCATTTAACGGACTGTTTTTGCAACCCTTTTATTAGTAAACAATTAAGCATAAAATCATCATTTCTGACAATACAGCGCGTTACTCTTAGCCACTTACAGTGATCTTTCGTACAAATTTTCCAACACAACAGTGCAAAAAATGCAATTAATGAAAATAGGGGGCGCTGTTTGTTTACATTGTGAAAAAATCCTGATAGTGGCTTTTTTTAAGGAGAGACTTTGTACAGTATTCCCGGGTAAATAAAAAGAGGAAAAGGAGGAGGGCGAAAGGAGGAAAAACTGTTCAAGACAGTGTTTGCACAGGTTATCAGGGGAAATAAGAGCAGAAAGTCTGAAATTGCCACAAAGTATGACAGTTGACACTTTAACCTACAGACCTTGTCTGTCACTAGTACAAGTGACAGTCGGGAACTGCCAACGAAGCATATAGCCGTTTATGAAAAGGTCAATTTTACGGGTTCGAACTTTGGTGAGCGGCATGTGCACTCGTGGGTACGAGGAACGATATTTTTTCGTGCGGGTTTCATTAGCAATTTAATTGACTAATTATTAACACATGAGAGGACCAATGATTCCACAGACTCCTGAATAAGTTTTAGATTAGAGATTGATATTTTGGTTATTAATAATAACAACTTTTCAATCATTCGGGCGTTCTCCACAGTCGATATAAGGCAAATTTAGCCATGATCATGATTGTCAACTCCAGCAGAATTGTGCATTTTAATTTTA
Source organism: Ophioderma brevispina (assembly GCA_023653785.1). Classification (NCBI taxonomy): domain Eukaryota; kingdom Metazoa; phylum Echinodermata; class Ophiuroidea; order Amphilepidida; family Ophiodermatidae; genus Ophioderma; species Ophioderma brevispina. The sequence continues at coordinate 23,756 of JAMKCH010011432.1, forward strand.
CTCCAGAAAAATAAAGAAAATAACAAATTATCAAAATGAATGACTCATTTTTAGCAGGATGAGATAAAATTATCGGTATATTCAATCTTCTGATAGGATTTACTGGCAAGACCTTATTGTTAGAATCTCGTTCTTCTTTATGCAGTTTGAAAACACGTTGTTAAAAAACGATATTTGACAGATAGATCAACTCTTCCTATAGAGTTGATCTATCGCTTCTCATATGCCACCCGTTAGATCAGTTAGAAAGTGCGCTATTCAGTAATGCGGCGATTTTACGGTTCGGGTTCCAGCCAAGGGAATTATTTTTATCACCTCGGTACGCTGGCCATGCACAGCGCCAGGAAAAGATAACTGATATGTTATTACTGTATTACTATCAATTTATTCTTTGTCCTAATTCATTTGGGTGGGGTCTTAAGGAGTAGGCGAAATTTGCGTGGGGCCCTTTCCCCCTTAAACTGCATTGTTACGCCACATCGCCGACATGAACTACCTTTACCGGTTATTCAGTCAACGAAAACAATCAATATGCACACAGTTGAATGGGGTTCATGTGCTTTATTCCATATTGACTTAATTGATTTGTTTTACTGGAAGCTTGGGGATTTCAAATGTTGCAGTCGTCATTCAGTCAGCATTACTGTATTTATTATCTTTAGAGTGCTTTTCTTTCTGTTAAAACGATTACCATTTCCCAATATAACTAACACTTAATCCACCTATTTTTCCTTTTCTGAAAGTTTCCAAGAGACACAATAAAAGCTCAGTTTTCTTCTTAGTGCAAAACAACATTTCGCACGAGGTTCGTATCCACTTTGCGTCATGCTTGCGTGGCATTGTCACGCATGTCAAACACCTTTCAGGTCGAAACCACCCCACATGCGAATGGCCGTCTTAGCATGCCATAATTGAACAATTTTTTCAGACAAACTAATGTACAACAAGATCTAACTCTGTAGCATTTTTCGTAGATGACAAATTCTTCATGGGCTAAATATGTTCTTTTTTGGTTGTTCGTGCCTCTGACTTTCGCCCATTTGGTACGTATTTTCGGACGTGTTAGCGTTATTTTGGGCACGGAATTCACATATCCTACCAATTTATACTGGAAATCAAAGTTTAATATCTTATATGCGTGGTAAGTTAAATAAATGAACAAAAATTTCATATCATTTCGATTTTTTTAAAATTTTTCTAGAGGACTCGCACTCGAAGATTCTGAGCGCGTGATTTAAAATTTTGTGACGTCCTATCGGGGTTCACGTCCTGTAAGAATTACCGGAAGTAATGCCACTGGTAGTTCTGCTGCTGAGCATAACCGTTTTGGGTAGTCGGAACGCCAACAGGCCGATTTGACCGTTAAAGGTCAATATATCACAGTCACGAACTTCGCCTGGTTGAACTTCGCACTTTTGGGTACGAATTCGCGATATGCTCCACCTCCCCTCATGTCCCCCCGCTAATCTATGAGTCCACTTCTTAACGATATTACAGGTCAGGCTTGGCCATTTTTAACAAAAACAAACCGGGTTTGTTGCAAAATAATCCTAGTTATAGGTATTTTCCTATTAACTATTTTGGAATAAGCTGGTTTCATCGCCGTTATTACCGGCATCGACTAACCAGCAGCAACGGCCTGACTGTATGGTGAGTACCGCGTTGCTTCTGTTTACCTTACAAACGTGTGGCACGCTGCATATTCCCCACACTGGCATATTTTTGCTCTTCCCTGCTTTGTTTATAGATATTACCGATTTCGAAACGTATTTGGGGAAGGTCGCTGTTGGCCAAACCCGTGACGTTATTGACCCCCTATAACTCACTGAAAAAGAACTGCTACTGCGTATACGTATGAATGTCGCGTCGCCAGGCGGTGCAGCTAGGTATTGTCCTCTTAATACTGATGGCGCACTACTAACTAGCACTAACCCTGATAGCCAGGTTGTGCAGGAAGCCCATTTCCCGGCCTATTTCCTTTTTCCGGCAAATTTTTGCGACAATCGCATTCACATACTTTACAAATTAACGGATAAACCGCATACCATAGTAGTATTGGGCTTATTCCGTAATAAATGACGGGGTTTAAAAGTTAATGGCTAAATTGGTTATACATATGTCTCTTCTTTTTCTTCTTTGAATTTGTTTTTGTCAATTTCCTATTTTAGGGTCATTTTTAATAGCGAGTGCTACGGAATAAAGCGCATACTCCACTAAATTGCACATTTATCGTCAAAATCCTAAAACTAGTTCCTAAAATTTAAAATTGCCACTCTCCCGATCTTACCCCACCCACCCGTCCGACGTATTTATTTCTTCACGGCCTGTGATGGTGGTAAGAATATGTTTATGTCTAGATTTTATACCACCGACCGCTCCACTCCTTCCTTTCTTTCCTTAACCTTCTTACCCCCCAAACTACTAAAAAACCCCTCTTTTGCTGTATAAATTACCCCCAAAAGAAATCCCCTTTTCTCGTCCTCCGGACGGGTGTTAATTATTATTTGTCCCCCTATTTAAAGCATTATATAATACTCTTATACCACCCCCCGTTCCATGCAATCACTGTATAAAAGTATAGCAACGTTGGTATAAAAGAGTATATATATAGGGCCGTTAGCATCAAGCTTATTTATACTCCTTTTATACCAATCCCCCCGTTCCATAGACAATTGCTGTTATAAAAGTATAGCAACGGGGGTTATAACAGGATATATATTAGGGCCGCTTAGCATCAAGCTTATATTATACTTCTGTTATACCCCCCGTTTCCATAGACCATCGCTGTATAAAAGTATAGCAACGGGGGTATAACAGGAGTATATAATATAGGTCGCTTAGCGTCAAGCTTATATATACTCCTGGTATACCAACCGTTCCATATACAATCGCTGTATAAAAGTAGCAACGGGGGTATAACATGAAGTATTGTATATAGGATCGACAATAAGAAGTTTTATTAATACCTCGTCCGTAGGAGAAAAAGGGATTTCTTTGGGGGTTAATTTATAAAGCAAAAGAGGGGTGTAGTATTTTGGGGGTAAGAAAGAAGGTTACAGACAGGATGAAGGAGTGAGCGTGTGTATAAAATCAGACATAAAAATGTTTACCCCACCCGTTTCATTCATGGACCATTGCATGAAGTGAGAGGGTGGGTCAAGATCGGGAGTGGAAGTATATGCCTAAATCTACTAGTAAGAAAAAATGCAACTTTATAATATTTAGGGGGTTTATTATTCTTTACTACGGATCAAGGCGCATACTCCCTTAAAAAACCGCTTTATGTCCGTCAAAATAACGCGCTCCAATAAAATAAGGTTAGGCCTATATCATTCGTACTTTAACTTTTAAGCACTCGTGCTTTATTTTATTTATTTCCGTTTAAAACAGCTTTTAAAAAAACCGCGAAAGTGTTAAGGTATATTGGTCTATCTATTTTTCAGTAAGCTAGGGGGGGTCAAATTGTGACTTCCATTTTACGGGCTACAAATCAAGATATTGCCAACTTTGATTCATATTGTTGTATGGCATGATCCTGCAAAGTAAAATGCAATTGGCCTAAAGTTGGATCAAACGCAATGCCAAGATTAGACTGGCGATACGCCATGAAACATGGAGACCGTGCGCGTGAGCGGTGTCATGACTCATGTACAGGTCCAATGACCGAACGGTAACTGCTAGCAGTGCGGGGCATGGGGCAGTACGGTCAGTGAATTTGCACTGTTTTTGTCAAGTTTAAAGCAGAAGGGTACAGTATCGAGTCGTACATCGTTGCCAATTACTCATAAATAAATGGCAATGACACGTCATCTATGTTGATCTCACACAGGCTCACAGTCACAGAGAGAGTGTCAAACTCGACGTGTCATTGATTTGATTGGCATTCAAGTTCATGTCTTGCAGACAAAATAGTCTGAAGTTTCGAACTCTAACCTATACTTGTACATCTGTTTTTCGGGCCTGTAGTATTTGTTTTTGGCTGGCTAAGTCATGTAAGTTGCCGATAATAGTCTTGATTTATAGCATAAATTAATCATAAATTTATATATAGATTTAGTTTGTTTTAAATGGCAAATGCCATTGTTGCTGGATTACACCTAAGGAGGCAAGGCCAGCTGTGCATGTACGTCCACCATGGTTTTGTAGTGCAGGTTGCTGTTCATTATTCCGAAGTTCGTTATTCCGAAGGTGCGTTTATATCCGAAGCGAAGGTTTG
>JAMKCH010011433.1:0-40528 GCA_023653785.1 Ophioderma brevispina
ACCAGATCCAGCTGACTGGGGTCGGAAAATTGCAGCTTCATAGTCCTGTATGAACAACCTTGTCAGAGGCATCAAAAGCATGTCAAAAACTGCTGAAGTGTGGCTGTAATGTAAATAGAAGATGTTTTGTGGGTACAATGCCTGGCTGCTCCACTGAATTCTGCAAGGTCCTTGTCTGTGCAATGTTGCTCCAACATTGGGCAGACACTGAATTCTGCAAGGTCCTTGTATGTGCATTGTTGCGCCAACATTGGGTAGACCAAGAGATGTTCCATTGTCTGTGGCGCTGTTCTACAATTACAGGTAGTGTCCTGATCTGCTTCCAGGTAGCCCCACTTCTGCAAGGCAACCTTGGATTATCCGATTCTGGTTCTGAATCTGTTGAGACATCGCCATTCAGCCCATGAGGAGTCAGCTCCAGGTGGGATATGCTCATCAGGTTTAATACCAATAGATGTTACCGGGTTGATAGCAAGTCTTTCTTTCCACAAGGCGACTCTCTTTAAACTCCTTTGAGACTGTTTCAAGGGGTTGGACTTTGCTTGAGATACTCTCTCTGGATATAAGGCTGTTAGCAGCTGGTCTCTGTCCAGACATAGGGTGTTTCACATGAGATATTTGGCAGCTACGCTCTTGCATGCTCGCTATACTACAACATATGTTTGGTGGAGCAATTCCTGCCTAGGATGTATAAGTTGTCCGTTGACATTCTGTGATAAGCTGACAGAGGCATTTAATGCTGTATCAAGCTTCTTGACATCGGTTGACCTTTCCCATACAGGGTAAGCATACTCTGCACATAAGTAGTACAGGACATGTGCCGTCGATCTTAGGGTATGTGAGCGAGCTCCCCCATCTTGTGCCAGTGAGTTTGTTTAAGATGTTATTGCGTGAACATACTTTATTCTTCTTTTCATGATGTGGGTCTTATAAGAGAGAGTGCTGTCCAAGGTAACTCCTAGGTAGACAGAATTATCACAGTGCTCTAGTGGTCTTCCAGACCAGGTTAATTTAAGCTGACGTTTGGCTTCACGGTTGCGTAGATGGGAAGTACATATCTGTGTCTTGAATGGATTTTGCACACTGCGCTCTATCCAACTGAGCTATCAAGACTGGGTTGGTAGAGGAGCGATAGATATCATCTACAGGTGTTAGGTTCGAAAGGTGTCCATCGCTTTCCTAGCGTGCTAGTAATACGGAGGTCGCCGGTTCGAATCCGGCCAGGCGCACATGGGTGTTTTTCCATCATTTGTGTGCGCTGGCTATATCTCGGGAAAGATTAATAAATATCCATTCTTGTCTACCTGGAGAACTAAGTAAAATTTCAACTTGGTTGGGTATAACAATCTTGCTACACAGGTTAGAGATGTTTTGTCAAAAATAGCTATATATATCAGGATTGTAACCTCTCTTCCAATGGGCACTATAAAATGATAACGGCAGCTTAGGGTCGTGAAGGTGATGTAGATGTTGACTGTCTAACCATTCTTCCACAGCTTGTCCGTCTTTATTGGCTTCATTGTAGCCCCATTGAGTACTATGGGCGTTGAAATCGCCAATTAGAAATTAAGGTTTTATGGTGGAATTCCCGAAATTTATATGAGGTTTGTAGACTGATATAACTTATGACAAGAGCCTAGCTCATAGGCATGATGACTACTACTTTCGATGTTGTCAGCAATATTGGGGGGGGTTGCTTTTTTCTTTTTCTACAACACGTGGGTTCTGTTTTCACACTAGAGCACTTCCAAACTGTCGTTTTTGCTACACAATTAAAGGCTACCAAGGTACTTTCTGTCAGAGTCAACTAATCTTTTGAGTGGTGGCAATTTGGCCATATTTTTGAATTTGCCGTAAAGTGCCACGTAATAGGATTCTTTGCCCCTGCAATCATTTAAACAAATCAAAAGGCTTAGAGCACGGGGAAATCAAGCTTTTTCAATTGAGTAAAGGTTTTTTGGTCAAATTTACTACCTCTTGATAATTTTAACAAATGATAAAAATGATATATTTGTCAATTATCAAGATCCAATTTGACCCTCAAAAAGTGTTCTTTTTTAAGGTAATGAAATTTCATCACTATTTTTGGAGTGGGCCCTGTACTCTATTTCAGAGTGAAATTCACTCTTTTGCATTAAAGAAGATTACAAAGGCACGTAATGACACTTCTAGAAGTAGTGGCCATTCGAGGTTTTGGCAGCCATCTTGACCAAATTATATGTAAAGAAGGCAATTTAACAACATACATAATTGGTTTCCTTTTGGGAATTTGATGTGAATTCCTTCCTTGAGGGAGTAATATCACGATTAAGAAAACATTCACTTCTTGATAATCAAAGGATATGCTTAAGTGACAATTAAAGCCGCCATTTTGGATTTTTGGCCGCCATTTTGGATTCAAGTCTTATTTGGTTGGATTCTTAAGGTGATGTGAATTTGATCTATAATCAACATTGTTCAATACAACTTAGGAATCATAACAAGATCAAGAAAAAGCCTTCATTTCTTTAATAATAAGATGATAACTCTCAAATTGGCGGCCATTTTGGATTTTCTTCTGACATTTTGATCAATTTTTGGCTATTGTAACCAATGTGATTACCAGTGGAGTTCCAATCTGGGTATTCTGTTCTAAACTGGCACGAAACACAAACGGATATTGGGATCATAAATAATAAACAAGAGAAAGCACGTAAAATATGACATTTTAACAGTGGCGGGCATTTTGATTTTTGGCGCCATTTGGAAGGGAAATTAAATTTGGTGGCCCTAGACCAGTATTTATTTAGCATATCAAGATCTACAAAATCTGTTCCAATTTGGTACTTTTCACCCAAACTGCACATAGGTTTGTTATCTTGCACCATTCTGCATGAATAACCAGGATACTTTGATAACCAAAGCAGTAACAACCTTCTTCTTGCTCATACCAATAACTGCATGGTATCAAACTTATTCCTGTTGCATGGAGACTTCCATGTCAAAGAAGAGGTAGACCACCTGATCTAACCTGAAATTTCATGTGATGCAACAAGGTCATAATTGGCAATAGCTGCCATTTGTCAGAATTCTTATTCAAACATACTATTTATGCCAAGTCTTGTCAGTGGCTCTTGAAAATGGTTCTTCATGGTGACACGTCACCTGAAGACCATTTCAAGAACCACTGACTCAAGGAAAGATAACTGAGTTATCCCAATACATAGAGTGCAAAGGTTTGATGAGTGAGATGCGTATGCTGATTCTTTATGTTTAAAAATGTGTGAGACAATGGCGGGTTTGAGGGAGATAGTTTTGGAAGTGGAAGAAGACATTTGAGAGTAAGGGCCTGAAGGTAACCTAGGAAGACTAAAATTGATGGTGGTGGGGAGGCGGGGAGGTTGTTTAGTGAGTAATGTGGAACTACCCTGTGGACAAAGTGGGAAAGAGGTGAGGGCAATTCAGTGGTGGTGTAAGAAATTGGTAAATGGATTCAAAAAATTGTTTCAATATATCATAAATACATGAAATTATACATGGAGAAATGTCACAAAGATTAAGATGAGTGACCCCAAGTTTGGCAATAGACTCTGTGTGTGAAGATGCAAGAAGAGTTGAGGGATTGGGGAAGGAGGTGGAAAAGTTTTGTGACCAGGTGGAAACCATGAAGGAGTTCACATACCGTAGGGACAGTATTAGTTTGCGGGTGTGGATGTGATGCGGCTGTGACAGCCACGCCTTAAGGTAACGGTGGGTGAAGTCCGAGAGAATGTGGAAGTTGTTACTGGGGAGATTTCCTTTGAAGAGAAAGGGATGGTGTAACAAGAGTTGTGTGAGATCCAGTGATAGCTGTATGGGGAGTGAGACATGGTGCCTGAGGAAAATGAGATGGGGAATTTTGAGAATGTCAGATAGAGCGATGGTGAGAGCTATGTGTGGTGTGAAATTGATGGATAGGAAGCAGACTGCAAGATTTGAATGCAATGTTTGGGTTTTGGAGAGCGGCTGACGGACTGGCGAAGGCGAATGTGTAATATGGCATGGGCACTTGCTGAGGAAGGATGAGGAGGCATGTTTTAAAAAGGGCTTTTGAGTTCGAGGTGGGTGGTTTGAGGAAGAGGGGCCGACCAAAGGGACATGAGGAGCAAGTGGCGAGGAGAGGAGGAGGGTTGGGTTGAGGATGGGGATGCATTGATTGGTGAAGTGGAAGGAGGGAGTAAGGGCGATGCTACGAATGTGAGGCGAATCCGGCCTACCCCGTTGCGGGGACAAGCCTTATTTAAAACTTTGTTTACTACTACTGCTACTTATACTACTATAGCAACACACAGGTGTATCACAAATGGCAGCTATTTCACTTACGACCTTGATTGCACTCACACGACAATATGCTATTTCAATAGACATCTCTTTACTTTGAACGAATGACATATTTTTGAATGCACATACCTAAAAGCCCCCAGTTTTCCTGCGTTGCGAAATTCCAGCGAAATTCGCGGACTTGAAAGGATAAACTCGGAAAAATTCAATTTTTGGATGAAGTAGAGAAAAACATTGTCAAAAAGTAAAATTACTTCACTTTCCCTAAGTAAAATTATAAGAATATAACATTGGATTCATAATATAACAAAATGAGCAATGTTTTTAACCATGCCATTGACCCCTATCATCATTCCAAATCCCGCCTGTTTTAGAAATTCTGATAGACATCGGAAAAGTATATCATACTTTGCTACAAAGCGTGATCGCGACGTCGTTGACTGTACATTGCGATCACCATGACCCGACTCCATTTTGCTCCGGAAATTACGTCAATGCTGCAAGAATGTGCTTTGCGCAGGTCGCACCGCTAAAATAGATCGTCCGGTATTTTTCCAATACGTACTACCTGTGTAACGGTGAAACTGACTCACTGGATCATGTTTACTCGGGTGTCAAGGCCCGATTTTGAATCAAGAAAATTGAAATTATGCCTTTAAAAGTGCCGCGGGCGTAATTCTGCACCTAGTAAAAGCTTTGGTACGGTTAAGCATGATTTATGTACTGCATATTTAGCCGGGTCATCGATCGCGATTTTGCAAGGTTCCTGTAGCTTGTGTATAGTTTAGAAGGTCGCAATACATCTTTCAGGCAATAGCGAAATGCGGAAAATTGCCTTTTCGGACTTTACAAAGCGAAAAAGCGGATTGCCATCTTTAAACGGGAAAATTGGGTGCTTTTACCATACCTCTTGTAAAAAAAAAGACGGACAAAGCTCCTACCCATATAAAAACACGACACACACCAATGGTCAGAGATGGGCTTCCAGAACTCTTCCTCTGTAAACACATTAGTGAAGTACATATTATATTATTATATATCACTATGAGCTTATAAAAGCTCAATTCCCTTGGCACAGTTCAGTAGCTTTTCCATTCACCAATGTATTTAGAAAATAATAAACCCTGGTTTTGGGATGATATATGATACCCACTATCACACAATGTCAGTTCATGTCCAATGTAGTACAATACAACCACTGACCTGTGTCATTGGGGTGATGCATAATGTAACTCATAGTGTATGCTCTGCATTGAACAAAAAAATCAGTCCTGATATCGGTCTATAGGTGGATTTCCCAACGTAGTGGTAGATAACTGCAGAAGATACTTTAAGATTTTGTGGGTCATGCATATTTCCCGCCATAATTTTCCTCTGAAATTACGCATAAATATGGTTTCATCGCATACAATAAATTAAAGAAAAAAATGGGGGCAACCATGGTCATTTTTGAGAACACCATTATAAAATACACATATTTGGCAATTTTAACTACATAGGTCCTAGGGAGAAATCATTTTTATCATAACCATTTTTGGTAAGGAAAAAAGTTGGCTTGAAATTTGCAGTTATTTTTTATACAAGTTGTTCACTCACTGGAGCTTTCTATAAAAAACAAAAAATATGGGGTCACGAGGACCTTTTTGAGAATATACCCCATAAATCCTGATTTTTATTGAAAAAAATGAACCCCTGCGACATCTGAGTTGACTCTAGCACCAGTCAATAAATGCAAAATATTATGCATCCACCATCCTCATGCATTCGAGATTAACTAATTTTTTTTTTGCAAAAATGCTTACTATGAGTGTTGTTGTGTGTTAAGCGCGAGCACTCACGCTTCAGGTATGTGGAGGCATTTCAGCGGATTTTGGGCTTCAATAATCCAAAAGACAATCTTTCTCTGTGCACGGATTCGCCATTTGCAGGATAGTCTCGAACTGGTAGCAACATGAATGGGGGCATTTACACACGCATTCGATTAGGTTCGATGTTATGTCTCACAAAACAATGTGAGGGCACATGTGGTCCAGCGATATAGACTGCCGACCTCATGATCTAAAGGTCGTGGATTCGAGCCCCGTTGCGGCCAATGTGTTGTGCAACTTGGGCAAGCACTTTATCTCGCTTGCCTCGCGTACCCAAACGATCTTCGGTAGCTGTTATGGGGGGATATACAATCTAAGTGCTGAAGATTGTGCGCTTGGCCTTCTGCCATCCTAGATGAAGCGGAAATGATGGTGACAATTTCCTGCCGGCAGCGTAATAATATAGGCAACACCCGTGATCCTGTAGGAATAGCTCTTTATAAAAGCCAATATATTATCATTTATTATTCAGGCATGTGAGTGGTCATGTTTAAAAACGCGGAAAATCGGTAAATTTCCTATATACAGACTACAGAGCAATTCCCTATTCAGCTACTGTCGGTGAAGGTTGCCGAATTTGACAGACTATTGTGGCATTTTCGCTACCACTGAACTCTTAGGTACGATGGCCTGCAACAAAAAATCTTCCCGAATTTAACATTTAAGAACATGGTAATGTAAATTTAATTTTGATCCTCATAAAAGACTGGATGGATTGGATTGAAATGCAGAGGTAAATGTCTTTCGACGTGTCTGAGTGCTAGCATTGAAGAGTTGACATCATCATACCAGGCCCGGTCAAAACAACACATCACAATAGAGTGCTTTCACTAGACTTCCTGATGGGAATAGATTAAAGTGGTCCAAAATGCCCTTTCAACCTAGTTTTTGATTTCCAGTCGTTTAAGAAATAATACACTGGTATACCACGCTCATTTTTTTCCCTTTCCAAATGAACCGATTTAGATGAGGGATATAAAAAAATGTAACGCAGGCGGGAAAAACGCAGAATTTCTGCGCAAGCGAAATTCTCCATGCCCTGATTATTATTATAATGGATCATGCACTAGCCCTAATATTCCAACGCCAGTTCTAGCACTACATGCAAAGACGAACGGTGAAATATTTTACCCTCACCTGTAAATACTCAGTTGTGCATTGACATTAGGGCGCGGTACCGTCACTCATCTTACTGTCGGGTACCCATGTTTGTTCGTAGGAATTGAAAACACCCCATTTCCGCGTTTTTTTGGTTTAAAAAACCCCCTTTTTGTGCAAATCGCTGAACATTTTTAGGGCACAAATATACCCCTTTTTTGCGAAATCCGAACTGATATTTCATTTACAACCCTTTTCAACAACACGAACTGTGTTAAATACAGTCACGAAACACAATAATAAATGAGAAAAATATTATCAGTAAGGCATATGTCGTCAGCGGAAGATTTGATGATTGATACTTTGTATGATGGAACCATTCCGAAAATCACGGACAAAAATATACACTTTATTAATACGGGTATTTCTGCGACAGTGCGACCACCCATTTACCCCTTTCAATTCGTGAAATTGATCGAGGAAAACACCCTTTTTTCGATCCTACGAATGGCATGGGTACCGGCCATTACGACGAAGTGACGGGACCGGGCTTATAGTGTGCTGTGATGTGACTGATGTGATCTAAACTTGTATATGTGGTGTGTCATCAAGGTGTACAATGAAGGTGTACAATGCCAGACTATACATCAGACTCAAAACCCTGTAATGATTGTGACAGAAAATGACGGATTTTTGGACCCCTTTTGCATAATTTTACCTTGTGTCTGGGGTGGTGGTGCCGCAACGTCTAACTAATTTCACATAATTTCACAGAACCAGCTTTCACTCTTACCCTGGTAAGATCTTCACTAACTAATGTAATTAATTTATCTCTGCCGTCAACATCGGCTTTCAAGGTCTGATAAAATAAAAGACAGAGTAGATATTTTTTTTAAGTTAGATAGTGGATTGGTGGTCTGGTGTGTTTGGTTCTGTTGCAGGTCAATGGCTACAGGAGACTAGACCCCTGGTTCAAGGCCTACCACAATCACTTTCTGTGATTTATTCATGTCCTAATTCTTTGATAGGGTAAGTACCCACTGTTCACCCACATCAAGAAGACAAGAGTAGTATGTTTCACTCGCAATATATCTTGAACAAACTCACTGCACAAGATGGGGTGCTCGCCCCCATACCCTAAGATCAACGCACTTGCCTGTGCTACTCCTGTGCAGAGTATGCTTGCCCTGTATGGGAAAGGATCAACCCATGCCAAGAGCTTGATTCAGCATTAAATGCCTCTCTTCCGGCTTAATCACAGGATGTCTTCATCCAACCCACGGAGAACTTATACATCCTCAGCAGGAATTGCGCCACCAGACATCCTTCCGTAGTTTAGCGAGCTGCAAGAGCGTAGCGTCCAAGTATCTAATGTGAAGCCCTTATAGAGATCTGGCTGCCAACCGCCTTAAATCCCAAGAGAGTTCTTAAACAAAGTCCAACATCTTGAATCGAGTCTCTAAGGCGTATAAGAATCGCCTTTTGGAAAGAAAGACTTGCCGTGTCAGCCAAATAACATCTATTGGTATGGAACCACTCGGAGCATCATCCCACCTGAGCTGACTCCTCTTGGCTGAATGGCAATGTCTCAAAAAATTGATAACCAACCCGAACTGGCCAATCTAAAGTTTTCCCCTTGCAGAAGTTGCGGCTTACTGGAAGCAATCAAGACACAGCTGTGGGTTGTTGAACGCACCACAGACCTATGGACATCTCTGGTCTGCCACTGTTGGAGCAACCAAATAAGTACCTTGCTGAATTCATTGAAGCAGCCAGACGATGTCCCATCGCTGGCTGGATCATATTTGAGAACACTGGTTTTTGGAAACATGAGAAGAAGACTAGGTATCAGAATTCTGATTCTAAAGGCTATTTATTTTCTTTAATTAAAAGTGGATATCCAGCAAAGAAAAAATAATCTACAGACTTAAAATGAAACTCATACTATAAAACCCATAACTTTCCCTTTATTTGATTTGATATTGATGTTCACATTGTATAAGACTGTAGGAAACTTAAATTCACTTTTAACCATTGCAAGTTTACGGTAGTGCCATCAGACGACACAACAGCAGATGACACAAAGTGGATCCTAGCAACGAAAAAATAATCTAACAACTGAAAGACACTCATACTATAAACAATAACTTTCACTTATTTGAGTTAATATGGATGTTCACATTGTATAAGAACTGTAGGAGAATAATTCACTTTTAACCATTGCAAGCAAGTTGCCGGTAGTGACATCAGACGACAAAACGCAGATGAACACAAAAGATTACGGTATATTTCTATAAAACCTCCCCCCCTCTAATAAACGCCCCCCACTACGTTTTACATGAAAATAAAAAAAAAACCCTCAAATAAACGCCCCCCTTACGTTTTTGATTGCCGAATGTCGGCCTGAAACTCAACCAATTTGTCCACACCAACCCACACAAGTAACAGCACTGCTAAATTAACAGCACAGAAATACCCTTTTGTAAAGTGTAGATTGCAAAACTGCATCTTTTATGCCATATTTTTGGCCAGGAAGCATTTAAAGCTATTATAACTGGTAAATATCAGCGACTTTTCGGTGCTGTTGTGCGCGGCCATATATTAGAAAGGACAAGCATGTTTTTTTGATATCCATATTTTCTGAAGATCAACCGGTAGCATTGCCATATAGGCTAGCTGCGCCACCTTGTACTAGTAGGGATAGTTCTATATTTTTTGGTAAAAATGTTTTGAAGTTGCAAAAGTAAAGCAAGTAACGAATTGCCGAATCCCCCTAAAAAGATGGATTAGAGAGGCAAATATAATATTATACCTTGAATTGATAAACAGCTGCAGTAAAGCTACTATTTTGCCCCAAGACATAAATAATGACCCGATCTCCTTTGACCTTGTCGGTAAATACATCGTCATAGCTGTTGTTTGTTTGGAAGCTCTTGTAAACAAAATACGTAATTCAGGTCGTACCAGCCATCAAAATGGTAGTTTCCCAGCGTTTCGGCGGCAGTAATTCCTCTTTCGTCACATGGTCGCTATGTACCATTGTGCACACTATGGAAAGTGATATTTAAGAGTAAATTAGTGGTAGTAAAGGAAGAATCAAGCACCGAAACCATGTTTTTAAAGATGAATATATACAACTCAATTCTGAAATGGATTGGTAATTGCTGGGTGGTCCTTCCAAGTGATACGCGGATGTTGCCACTAAATGATCGCTGGAGTTGATGGACACAGTAGACTAACATCACGTGGAAGACAGGTAGGTCACAACGACTCATCACCCGAATCATACATTATTTTGCACAGCGGTCGTGCGGCGCATATTTGCAAAAAAGGTTTGAAACTCCAAAACAAAACGTGACCCTCAATACGGATTTCTGAGTACTGTCAAAGGTAATCTTAAAGTTGGGTCAGCTCTGCCAGAGGGTGCTTGCAATGTTTTTTAATGTAACTTATAATGGAACAAATGACCTCAATAAACCCGCCCCCTTTTGAAAAATGCAACGCCCACCGGGGCTTTTATTAGAGGATATACGGTAATAACTTTTTTGCTTGCACAACAAAATGTAAACTCTGTTTATGATTTCTAGAAGACACAGCTATTTGCCCATGTTTGCAAATTGTCTCTGTTATTAGACAAAAAATACAGCTGTGGTACAAATTTTACAACACTGATTTTGGTATGGAACATGCAATGCTTACCACTTGTAAAAATCATCAGGAAAAATCTAACAAACATCATATTGTTTATGTTACAAAGTAGCCCTCTATATGCCCCTTCTCCATGGGGATCTGGTGTAAGACTGTTTGGGGGGTTCGCATGAACATTTTGGATAGTACAAGGAATTTGTAGGGAACTTTTTTTAAACCAAAAGTCTTACCTGCTGTTAAATTGTATATTTTGGTTTCAATACTCTCACCGTTACTTCATCAATTTGGTAGAAAACCACAACACCACAAAAAAACGATGTATTCCTGAGGCCTCTCTCTAAGAAAAAGTAAAAGAAAGAAATACAATTATACATGAACAGTGATTTTAGTCTCATCACAGCAATCGCACCTGTCCACACAATTTAACACATTTTGCTAGCCATCATTGCAGTGATGGATACAAGATCATTAAAGTAGGACAACTTGAAGTCTTACCACACAACGATATTTATGATGAAAATTCCACATCGTAAATACTTACTGCTTTAAAAATAGGACCGAGTCCCCAACGAAAAGAAGTGCAATATAGTGAACCCTAAGTGACCCCTGAATGCCTTTGACCTCATCATCTTTACCCACATAAGGGCGGGAATACATTGTCTCAATGTATATAAGCATACCAAGTAAGAACTTGTATCCATCACTGCACTAAAAAGATACAGAATACGTTGAAAAAGTCTCAACCAAAGTGTATACTAGAGTAATAAAATGACCAAAAAGTGATCCCGAATACCTTTGACCTTTATCTGTTTACCCCAGATAACCCCCCTTGTTTGCGTATGCAAGCATCATAATGTACTAAGTATGAACTTGATCCATCCTGCACTAAAAAGTTAAAAGTTGAAAAATTTTCAAGCAAAGGTGTATACTAAATGTTAACACACAATGGATGCACATACAGACACCAACAGACCCCAATCAATGCTGACATAACGGTCTCTCTCCAATTGCATCGGACAACTAAAAACCGACTCCAATGTAATTTTATAGTTATAAAAATACATCGCTGTCCAGGACCGCTTTGTGTTGCCTGTCGTCTCGTGGTTTGCGAATGATTGGCCTCATATGATCTTTGACTAGGGATGTGAGCTTTGAGCCCTCACCAACAAATGAAGGATCCCACATTACACCTATAAACTAGTTTGGTTCCAATTGAACTATTCAATTGAGGTCAATGTCATTCACTTTTCAGCATATTTTTACAACTTGACCTACAACATGAAACCTTTGACCTAGGCTTCAAGCTTTGACCTCACCACAATGAGTGAATCCACATTTAATCTTGATCACTATAATGCACTACAGTGATCCCAATGAAAGGGTCAAAATTTTAAATTTTGCAGGAATAGCTTAAAAAAAGGGAAAATCAATCTCTAAATTCTCATACAAGTTTATTTTTCTAAGCGAAAATTGATAGAAAAAGAATAAACAGCAGTGTCCTAAAGATATGATCTCCTTTCATTTGTGTGCTGCAGTAAGTGTCCGTACAGCAGACAGTTAGTGGCTAAAATATCTGATTTGTCCCCTTATTAAGTTTCGTTTTGTCTATACTTGTGGGGGTATGTTTAGGATACATAAACTCCCCCCGTTATACACGCAAAAATCTAATTTGTTATGGTTTTTATTTTTTTGGTTTGAGGCATATCACGGATAGTGCCTTATGTCTGAGTATATAAATCCAGTGAAGTATGATATCACGGCAAGGCAACTGTTAACCCTTTTCACAACAACACAGACTACACACGAGGACTAACCACATCAACATGACGACCTCACGGACATTTCAACCTTGGTATTACCTTTTACCTTAGGAAATTAGGGATCCCACATTGCACATGACTTCGTTTGGGGTTTAAATCACTATGAATATGTGATAGTCACAGGCAACCCCTTTTCACAACACAGACAACAACAGTGGACGAAGTGATCCTATTTGTCTTTCATCTTCATGCCTTAAGGCAGGCGCACAAAAACATTTAACACCATTTGGGTCATTCATGCCAATCAACAATCCGATACAACACATCAGCTCATGGATTCTTTCTTTTTTGGTGTATTGAAAGATATTCATGAGAACTAAAATCCTGAAAATTGAGATCTGTACCTCTTCGTTTTCACCCTACAGCAATTTTCAATTTGAGGGGGTCACCTCAAAAACATGTACCCCGTGGTGAAATTCAAAATTCAGAGGGCCATAGTAAAGAACGACACCCATCAGACCCCTCAAACTTGGCAATTCTGGATTACAGTTTGCATGCAATTGCCAAATATGTGATCAGAAAAAACTACACCTTTGCTCCAAGTAACGTAGCAGGGGGTCAAAATGGCTCAAAAACAACTCGGACCATACTTTGGTGGGGCTTAAAAGGAAATTGTCACAGATTTTTTTTCAAGCTCAGTTTGACTTACATTCATATATATGTACATACATCAACGATCCCGAAAGAATATACAATTTGATGTAAATGTTAACAAATCAGGCTTTTAATTTTGCTTTGTTGACATACGAAGAAAAACGGGCGGATTTTTCGCGCACTGCTTCATTGATCAAAAGCAACCCAATTTTGCTCTCCTCGTACGTCAAAGTGATGACCACACAATCGTGTTGACACTCGAATTGTTAATTGCTATGACACTGTAAATCTTGGATGGATTAATGAAAGTAATATAAAATTAGAAAAATAGTTACAGAATGACATATTTGTTTCATTTCGTGGTGTTTTAAATTATTAGTAAGTGGCACCACTGCGATATGATGGCACATACGACGTAAATTATGGATGGTCATCACTTATGGACGTCAACCATTTGCCGGCGATTGTGGAATTTTGTCGGCATCGTTTTCGAGTAAGCTATTGGGCGGAAAATTAAAGGGCAAATACTCACAAATTTGACAATTTGTCAACTTATTTTGAATTTAATATGTAATCTACGTTACTTAAGCTTGCCATCCATACCAAATTGTCCAATATTCGAATCATGACATATTTCTTTAAGTCAAAAATAAATGTGATCTAACTTCAATTTGGGGGAGGCTGGTGTAAGCTAATCTGAATACTCCCTTGTGGGATCAATCTTATACTATTATCCAGCTTTCTGACCATTATTTGTGGATTTAATTGCAAATACAGTTGCTTTGTTTGCTTTATAATTTTATTACTTTGAGATTATCGGTGGAATGCATCACACTGTTTTAATGCATAATTAATTCTGCAATGTTTTGATTATGGATTTTCCCCTTGTTATGACTTGAGTTTTTGCCTGCCAATGATCTGTTTGATTTGGCTCTGCTCCACCAACCCTCCCACCCACACCACACACACACCACACACAACACACAACCACCACCACACACCCACCACACTCACACACACACACACACACACAACACCACCCCACACACACCACACTCACAACACACACCCACACACTTCATTTTTGCTTGGGCTTAACTCTTTATATTTCTGTGTATCTTGTATTATTTATCCAATCTATTAAAGGTGGTCAACCATGCCCAATGGATATTTAATGTATTCAAATATTTATCCCACGGCTCATTGTATAGGCCTTCTCTACGGATGTGAATTTCTTTTACACTAGGAGTATTAACTCATTATTCCTGTTTTCTTTGTTTGTTTACAGTGCCAATTATTACTATTATCTTTTAATTTTTCGTTCATTGTTTTTATTATTTTGTATCTCAATGTCTGTTTATATTGGTCCTAAACAATTAGGGGCAAACCTCTCATTTCTGCTCTGTTTGCTGCAGCTAGTCCACAACGTTGTGCGTTTAGTGATTCTGCTGAGCTGAACTATTCCCTCACCAAACTGGTAATTGCAACATTGTAACGGATCACTTTACCATTTTATCACATATGACGAAGATGAATTTAAACTGAACTAAACCAATTTTACAATAATCCCAAAATGTCTCTTGGAGATGATTTACTTAATCTAACAATTAATCCCTTTAATTTGAACGATACGATGATACAAAACATTAATTTTACAATATTATGACCTTAATAATAAATAATACTAATGTAATTACCCAATTGTAGATGATACTTCAATGACTTAACTACTTCACTTAAATGGTGTCTAACCTTAGCATAATACATTTCAATTCTCGCAGCCTAAATAAAAAATATGGATATCATAACCGCCTTCTTAAAACTCTAAACCACAAATTCCCCCTATTAGCTTTCAGCGAAACTTGGTTACATGAGAGAAATCCCTCCCCTCCTTGAAATCAAATTGTGTTTTTTCCATTGCTCATTGCCATAGATTGTATTTAAAGAGGGGGTGGGGGTGGCGTTATAGAGTTGCCAATGATCTAACTTCCAACTTCGTCACGATTTAAACCTACTTAAAAGTAAAGACTCGAATCCCTTATTTGTTGAGATTGAAAGCCAACCTCACGAACATGATTATTGGTGTCATCTTATACAGACCCCCGACAGAGTTGTCCTCAGGCCTTTCATCACGAAGTTATCCACCACAATAACTTGATTATCGTCAAAACCATTACCATAGTGTCATTTGTGAGATTTCAACATCATTGCTAAACCAATTCACTCTCCTGACTATTGCAAAATGATTTTCTAACACCATGTACTCATCATCCTTTTATCCACTCATTGATAAACCCACTCGTGTTACAAATCGGACATCATCCCCTTGCATATCTTTCACTAACTCCTAATCATAAATTACGCCAGGTATTCTTTACAACCTACAGAACTGACCATTTTCCTTGTATGTCATCCATAAACAATGATTAGATTAATAAAAACAAACTCATCAATGCTACAACCAAACTCATTAAACAACCAAAAGAAAAATAACTAACACTACGATTCCTTCATTTCAATCTATAAAACTTATCCAACGAATTGGATGATGTCTTTAAGATATTCCCTGGCTGATAACTCCTATGATATTTTCATAAAGAAATCACGGACCTTTATGGATGCATGTTCCCAACATAATAACAGACTTGAACAAACGTAAGGAAAGTAAACCCTGGATTACTGCCGGGAATAATCAAATCCAATTAAAAACTAGAAACAAATTGTACATCAATTCATACAACAACATCCACTGACCATAAATAAACATAATTATGTTAAATATAGAAATAATTGTCAACTAGCCTATCAAGACTTTCACGTAAAGAATATGACTTTAATAAATTTAATCTCTCCAATACACACATAAAAACACATGGCAAACAATCAACAACTCATCCAACAAATTCCAGACCTAAAGCTCCTTCCATTTTCTAGATGGGTCTATCTACCAAGATTTCAGACCCAGGACTCATCTCTCTAATAATTTCACTCCTTCGTCGCCAATATTGGTCCAGAACTTGCCTCCAAGATCCATTCTCTTTTTATTTTCTGATTTTCTTGATGATCCCTATCCCAACTCCATTTTCTTTAAAATTAAACATTGTGAAAATGAAAAGAGGTTAATTGTCAAAAATTCAGAAATGGGCAAAAAGCGCTGGCTCTGAAGGAGTTAGCCCCTCGATCGTAAAGCGTGTCATTCCCTTTTAGCTCCAAACCTCTTACCTACATCTTCATCTTCCTTAATCAAGTGGTATCGTTTCCCTCGCCTCAAGGTTGCGAAGGTCTTCCTGTATTCAAGAAAGACGATCCCCATGTCCTTCTCCAACTAACCGCCCTAATAGTCTCTTCTTCCATGGTGTTTCCAAAATCCTTAACGCCTTATTTTACCAGGCTTGACAATTTCTGCCCCGCTGCCACATCCTTCATGATAACCAGTACGGCTTTCGCAAACAACAACATCCACTGACCATGCTCTTCTGGATATCTATAATACATCTCTTCTTCTCTAGCTTGCAAAATTATCACACCATTGTTCTTCTTCCTCTTCCTCTATTTATCCAAGCCTTCGACAGACCATCAATCTGATATCTACTTGCCAAACTTCACTACTAGCGTTATCCTTGGTGTTCCTTACATCTACTCTCCAGCTATTTATCCAACACACCAATTCCAAATCACCTCGTTTGGTTCATACTCTTCTAATCTTCCTCCCCTCTCCCAGTTTCTCGTTCCCTCAAGGGTCTATGTTGGGTCCCCTACTTTTTCTACTATATGTTAATGACATCCTTCCTCTTCCAAACACTTCTCTTTGTATTATTTGCCGATGACACCAATATATTTTTTTTATCACCAAAAACCTTAGCGAACACTCACAAACATTTCACACAAAGAGCTAATTATGTATCAAACTTTGGTTTAAAGCTAAACAAAAAAAACTTTCGCTTAATGTATCCAAAACTACATCTTCCCTTTACAAATAAAAAAACATGATACAACCCACCCAACAAAAATCATTATTGACACCCTCCATTCACCCCTTAGATCATACAATTTCTAGGTTTATAATTGATCAAAATCTTTCCTGGAAATATCACAAATTTCAAAAATTACAATCCAATTTCGAAGAACATTGGCATCCTTAGAAATTCCGCACACCCTCCAAACACATTTTATTTTCAATATACAACACATTAATACTTTCGTACATATCTTACAGTAACATAGCTTGGGCAATTACTGACATAACCTGAGACAACTATTGTCCATGGGACTTTCTCCAAATTCGAGTAAATTGGACAATATATTCAAACGCCAAAAACGAGCCATGCGCATCATTAAATAACACCGAATACACATCTAGCACACCAATGTTTCACAAATTAAAACACTCAACTGTTTGATTTAAACAAACTACAAACAGCATTTTTCATGTATCGCTACAACACAAACACCCTGCCAAACTCATTTTCACATATTTTCTCACAACCACAGTGGACAATACATAATACAAACACTATAAATGCCTGCAAATACATCACAGTACAAACCCTCAAAATCTAATTAAATACTCTGTTAAATACACTGGCCCTAAAATATGGAATGCACTTAGGGACAGCATCATATGCTCAAAACCCAGGGCTTTGAGTTGTACGCCTATTGCTTGTACTTACAGTTATTATACTTTTTCAGATTTCATTTGCCGACTGCCGCGTGATAGTGTTTTTCTGCCTGTGCATGATGCATACCCGTAAACCTAATATAAAGGGCATTATAACTGAATCGTTCATGATGCAGAATATGTATGGAGTATAGGCAACAGTAACGCTGCGCGTTAGAGCCCATAAGTATTACTAGTCCATAAGCTGCCATCATCAGATTTTCCGTTCGTTGCACCCAATTAGTGATTAATTTTCCCATATATCACCTTAAAGGGGATGTCCCCCTGACTAGGATTAGGTATGTTTCCGCCCCGAAAAGCTGCACGTTAGCGTTTCCTGCCCATTTCAAAATGGCTGCCATTGTTTTATGTTAAACCGCCATTATAATTTCATTACAGATAGAAATTTTATCCACGGCTGCACGAAACCAAGTTTTTAACTGCCTGGAGGGGGCTTAAACATCTAGGCGTCCAAGATGGCCGCCGCAAGGCGGCATATTTTGCTAAATGATCTTAAAATGGCTAATTGTTGAAATAAGAGCATGGGTGATATTTTGGGAAGCTCCAAAACAATTTATGGCATTTATATTTCGTAAGGCTGTTTTTAAAGATGGCGGGGATCATATTCGCTCTAGGGTACGTTAAATGCAGAAAGAAAAGCCAAAGCCATACCCATCCTTTTGAGTTATAGAGGAACACTGTCTAAATGACCCTTAAACATTCCAAGATGTAAAAAAATATTAAAGTGGGGTATTGACTTGTCCTAGAGCGTGCCGTTACTATAGCTGGTTACTACTTGGGCCATATAACGTAGTTTAAACTGACTATATAATGGTCCATAGAACGACAACAGTTCATACCAACCTGATACAATAAAATCATAATAAATGGGTGTGGATTGTATTTAAGGACTACTCAGTGACCTTCATTTATGCCAGAAGTACGAGGAGAAGAGAAAAGTGCTGAAAACATTTATCAATAGTTTCGGTATGGTCTTATATGTCGAAAAAATGTGGAGGGTTGTTTTTTCTTCTAGATTATGTCCCCAAGAACATGAAATTAAATCATAAAAAATCCTCTGACAGTTCAATAAACATATAATAATGGGTTGTGGATTGGATTGTATTAAGGACTACTCAGTTGGACCGTCATAGGTGTTTCCCAGTAAAATCAAAAATCGCTTATGGAGAAGTGAAAAAAATTGTCTATATGTAGAAGGAAAATTTAAATATGGTGACCTAAGTTTCTTTCTAGTACCTCAATGCTATCTTGTTTCTGACTTGTACCGCAGACTCCTTCTATCTCTCCACTCTGCCTCAGATAGCTTCCTTCCCAGGGCGTCAATAGTGGTGGCGTGTTCTGCAATAATCCCGAAGTACGATAGAAATAGCTGAACATTTAATCAATAGTTTTCGTTATGGTTCTTATTATGTCGAAAAAGATGTGGAGGGGTGTTTTTCTTCTAGATTTATGTCCCCCAGAACATAAAACACGTAAAATTAATAAAACATTCCCTCTGACATGTCACAATAAAAGCTACTAAATGGGTGTGGATTGTATTTAAGGACACTCAGTGGACGTCATAGGTGTTTACCAGTAAAAATAAAAACTTGCTTATGGAGAAGTGAAAAAAATTGCTATATGTAGAAGGAACATTTAAATATGGGACCTAAGTTTCTTTCGCGTACATCAAGTGCTATCTTGTTTCTGACTTGTACCGCAGACTCCTTCTATCTCTCCACGGCTAGATCAGATTCTTCCAGCGTCAAATAGGTGGAGTGTTCTGCAAATATCCAGAAGTACGAGAGAAGAAAATAGCTGAAAACATTTATAATAGTTTTCGTTCTGGTTCTTATTATGTCGAAAAAGATGTGGAAGGTGTTTTTCTTTTATTTATTGTCCCCCAGAACATAAAACATAAATTCATAAAACATCCCATGACATCAAATAAAAAACATAATAATGTTAAATATAGAAATAAATAAACTAGCCTAATCAAGACTTCACGTAAAGAATATTACTTTAAAAAAATTAATATCTACAAATACAACATAAAAAACACACGGCAAACAATCAACAACGTCATCGGCAAAAATTCCACACCTAAAGCTCCTTCTTATTTTCTAGATGGTTCTACCAAGATTTAAGACCCAGGACTCATCTCCAATAAGTTCGACTCCTTCTTCGCCAATATTGGTCAGAGCTTATTGCCTCGAGATCCAGTCGTCTTCTTTATTTTCTGATTTTCTTGATGATCCCTATCCCAACTCCATTTTCTTGAATCCTATCGATGAAAAGGAGATTCTTGACATTGTCAAGAAATTCAAGAATGGCAAGAGCGCAGGCTCTGATGATGTTAGCCCTTCGATCGTAAAGCGTGTCATTCCCTTTCCTGAGTCAAAATAAGTAAAATTAATACTGTACTTCTCGACAGTCCCTTTTTCAAACAGTGTACTTATTTGGAACGCGAAATAAGTACACTTAAGAACAAAGTACAAAATAAGTATAATGAAAAGTACAATATAAGTATACTTATTAAAAGTATACTTATTAAAGTATTTAAAAGTATACTTATTAAAAGTATATTATAAGTATACTTATTAAAAGTATATTATAAATATACTTATTAAAAGTTTACTAAAAGTATACTTATTAATAAGTATACTTATTAAAAGTATACTTGTTAAAAGTATAGTCATTCAGGTTTTTTGCAGCCCCCCCCCCCCCGACAAACCTTGTGATTAGCAATATAGCTTATGCATGCAGGATCAAGAGTGTGCAAAAATAAACAGGGCAAGAAACAATTAAGCAATGGCTTTGTTATTCTGTGAACACAATCACTTCTTCAGAGTTAATTTATAGAGTTAATAAACCCAGGCAATAAATATGGTCATAACAAACATAGGCCTATTATATGTTAACACACTTTTTAAAACATGGACATAATCAATAATGAGATTGTCAGTCGGAATTGGTACACATAAGAAATAATATATAAATTTGATAGTTATAATGGTAGACTGGTAGACCCAGAGAAAACAAAATTTTCTTTAAAAAAACCAAAGCAAAACAGAGATACATCCCGGGGAACATAATTGCCATTTGGGTGACATAAGAGCACGGCTGAATGCTGACTGAATTTTTCTATTTGACACCATACTGTACAATAATAATTTATCTTGGGATATATCAAGAATTCAATGAATACTTTTCCAAAATGAATAACACACAACTAGGTATGTATACTTCACCTATTCCAAATTCTACAGGCTTGCAGGGACGTATATCCACTTGTGATATTAAGCTTATGTAATTACATGATTTACATCCTAGCACACAATTTACAGGCCTATATATATTATGTACCAAACATCAAATACCTGCAGTGTTCACCTCTCTGCTATCATGCATGTGATGATGAATATATCTCATGAAATATAACGTAGAACTTCTTCATCCTGAGCACTAGATATACATATACTGCAACTGCCATTTTGGTTTGTATTGAAATGGCAGTTGGAAAATCACATGACCGACCTTGTACTGCAAAATAATTGCTGATTGGTGTGTGACATTCTAAACCCACAAAAAGTACAATTTAAGTACATTGGCAGGTTGAAATAAAATGTCTCCCCAAAAAGAACAATTTAAGTACATTTGGAGTTGGCAACCTATGGATCTGGCCTGTGGATTGTGTCAAAATCTCTTAAGTCCAAGAAAAGTATAAATTAAGTACACCTATGGCTCTGAAAAACCACCTAAGTCCACAAATTAAAGTACAAGTACAGAAAAAGTACAAAATAAGTATCATATGAGTAAAATAAGTACAAAAAAGTACATAGTATGTGCTAAGTTATGGAAAAGCATAAAATAAGTATACAAAAAGTACAATATAAGTATACAATATTTTTGAAAATGACAAAATAAGTACCTTAAAAGTATACTTATATTGTACTTTTTGCCCTAAAAGTACATATAAGTATACAAAAAGTATACTTTTTTAGTACATATTTTTGTCCAAACCCCTTACCTACATTTTCAACCTTTCCTTATCAAGTGGTATCTTTCCCTCCGCTCTCAAGGTTGCGAAGGTCATTCCTGTATTCAAGAAAGACGATCCCCATGTCTTCTCCAACTAGCTACCGCCCTATATCTCTTCTTCCATGTTTTTCCAAAATCCTTGAACGCCTTATCTATAACAGGCTTGACAATTTCCTCACCCATTTCCACATCCTTCATGATAACCAATACAACACTCCACTGACCTTGCTCTTCTGGATATCTATAATAACATCTCTTCTTCTCTAGCTGCCAATTATCACACTATTGGTATCTTCTTCGATTTATCCAAAGCCTTCGACACCATCGATCATGATATTCTACTTGCCAAACTAAACCACTACGGTATCCGTGGTGTTCCCTTAGACCTACTCTCCAGCTATTTATCCAACAGACACCAATTCACCTCGTTTGGTTCATACTCTTCTAATCTTCTCCCAGTTTCATGCGGTGTCCCTCAAGGGTCTATATTGGGTCCCCTACTTTTTCTCCTATATGTTAATGACATTCCTTCCTGTTCCAAACAGTTCTCTTTTGTATTATTTGCCGATGACGCCAATATATTTTTATCACACAAAAACCTTAGAACACTCACAAACATATTTAACAAAGAGCTAATTAATTAATCTAACTAGTTTTAAGCTAACAAATTTTCGCTTAATGTATCCAAAACTATATTCACTTTACAAAGAAAAAACATGACACACCGCCAACAAAAATCATGATCGACAATACATCCATTCACCTCGTAGACCATACAAAATTTCTAGGTGTAATATAATTGATCAAAATCTTTCCTGGAAATATCACATTTCAAAAATTACAAATCAAATTTCTAAGAACATCGGCATCCTTAGAAAATTCCGCAACACCCTTCCAAAACACATTTTATTTTCACTATACAACACATTAATACTGCCGTACATATCTTACAGTAACATAGCTTGGGCAACTACTGACATAACACTTGATGACAACTATTGTCCATGGACTTCTCCAAATTCGAGTAAATTGGACAATAGACCGTATTCAATAGCCAGCCATGTTGGTGGACAAGGTAGACGCATTCCAGTATTACAATACATTCACCTGTCAATGATCCCTGTGCAATTGCTAAACATGGATCGATTGACAGCTGAATGTATTGTAGTCCTGGAATGTATGCATCTTGTCCACCAACATGTCTGGTGGTTGCCGTCATATTGAATACGGTCTATATATTCAAACTCCAAAAACGAGCCATGCGCATCATCAATAACACCGAATATACATCTCACACTAAACCAATGTTTCACAAGTTAAAAACACTCAACATTTTTGATTTAAACAAACCGCAAAGAGCAGTTTTCATGTATCGCTACAACTCAAACAACCTTCCAAACTCATTTTCAAAATATTTCTCCAAACACAGTGACATACATAGATACAACACTAGAAATGCAAGCAAATACATCACAACTAAACCCTCATCTAATCTAATTAAATACTCAGTAAATACGCTGGTGCCAAAATATGGAATGCACTTAGGGACAGCATCATAAGCTCAAAAACCACTAGTGCTTTAAACTTAATCTAAAACATGAATTGATTAACAAATATTCAAATTAGTTTTATTTGTTATAAACCTTTATCCTTTCAATTTCTAGTTGATCACTCGATAATTGCAATACCTTCACCACATTCTTGCATTCGTCATTTCTTGCTTGGCTCACTATGTTTAATGTTCTTTTGCCCCCAATCTTGTTAAAACAATTGTCAATGTCCTCGTCTTGTCTTGTCCTGTATTGTTTTGTCTTGTCTAATCTTGTCCCGTCCTGTCTAGTAATCCAATATAAATTGTAAACTCTGTATAATGTAAGGTGGGGCCATGCTCAAAGTCCATCTGACTTATTATGGTCTCTCCTGCATTTTCATTTAATGTCTTTACTAAATAAATTCTGTTTGAAAAACCACTATTTATCTCTTTATATTTCTGTAATGAATTTTATCATTATGTAATGTATTGACCAAATGAAGATGCTAATAAAACTTATTTGAAAATATTTGAAAATATTTGAAATAACCGCCGCCATCTTGAGTTATGATCACGTCCGCAATACACAAATGTCATTTAAACTCTTTTTGGTGCTCTAAAAATGTTACGCGCATTCTTACCCCATCTATTTGGCAATTTTAGTACATTTAAAATGACAGGAGGAGATTTTTTGAGGGTACAAATTTCTCTCAATTTTTACTGGATCGGTCGTAGACCATCTACCGAGAACCTTTCGAAGGTTTATTGAACAAACAAGTACAAAAGAAAACCGCAAAACCTTGTTTTGAACTTACCAAATAGAAAACCATGCTTTGACTTTTGTCGTGCACGACAGAACAGAAATACCTCAGAAAGTACTTAATCCTCATCTCTTACATAAAGACGGCGTCGTATTCGCTTATTCACGTCAGTTGTGATCTAATACCTTGTGGAGCATTCCAAAATATGCAAAAAAACGGGTGTTGACAAAATTGGGGCGCTCTTTCTTGGAAATCTCATGTCTCTTTAACAAAACATGCCTCCTACCGGCGGCCATCTGGACACTAAAAGTTTGAAGCCCACTTCAGGAAGGTCGAACTTTATTTCCTTTCGTCCTGGATAAAATTCCATCTATAATGAAAATACAAAGCAGTTTTTCATTTAAAACAATGGTGGCCATTTTGAAATAGGCATTATGCGCTAATGTGCAACAACATAATCCTAGTCAGGGTGGGGGCACCCCTTTCAAGGTGATATATTGGAAAATGAATTACAGGGGGTTTGCAACAAACTCGAATTTATACAGAAACTGGCTTAGGACTATTGCGTGTTATTGTTACAACTCATGATAGATTTCCCATTCCTTGGCGTGGTATAATCTTCATGTCATGAAATATTTCCACTTTTTTTTTTAAAAAAGGGAGGGTTTGGACTGTAAAATTGTCGACAAACCCCCTCCCATCGGTACAACAAAACGAAACACTAATTGGAAAAGATAGTTATACAAATTTAAAGTTTAAAAAAAAATTATGGGTTGTCTTGTGGTCAAAAAAGGGGGTGGTGGTCAAAAAACGTTGGTGTTGGGGTGGAAGTTGTGTTTTTGGGTGGTAAAAAATCATGTTTTGAGCTAAAAACTTTAGAAAATCAAGATCCCACAAGATTTATTAATTTCTATTATAGATTTCTGTTTCTATACAATATATAAAGGGCCGGGTCTAGAATTTTAGCCCCCAAAATTTTAAATATTGCTCCTATTTCGCAAAAGAAGGCAAAGAAGGAAGTTTCGCAGAGCAGGAAGGAAGAGGGAAGCACTTCGTCAGCAGCAAAACCCCGATCATCTATTCGGCACCGAAAACTAAACCAGATTTACACCACCTGAACCTGACGACGGAGTAAGTAGAGTAGAGGTAAAACTGGCAAAATCGAACGTCCCAAGGGTAGTCTTGTGGTCTCAAACCAGTGCATTCGACTTGCTCAACTGTTTATCAACCGTTTATATCTATTTGCAGAAGCCGCCAGCCCGTGAACGGATAAACCAAAATTCACACGAAAGTGGCAGAGGCTATAAACGGTGGAGGTACACCTAATATCTGCACGTATCTCCGACGCAAGCCACGAATCCTCCGCAGGGACTCCCAGTTTCTCGGTGGAGTTCTCACCAATTATCGTTCTAAGGCCAAAGACACTCTAGGAGACTAGCCTGCCTCGTCACCAACGAATACAAGGTCCTAGTTGAGCAACTTCAAAAGAATCAAACGAAATTGTTGGGGAGGAAGCCGAAGGGACTTGGATGCAGATCGAAGACGAAGCTGACAGAGAGAAAAGCCTACAACGATTCCGAGTTAAACTCCAAGCGGTGCCTATCGTAGGGTTTAGGCAAGCAAACGTCAACGACGGCCATCAAGGAAAGCGGAAACCGCAGATCTAGGGTGCTTTTAACATCCACACCAAACCGCTCTTTTCAGGAGCCCACAAAAACTTCCAAAAGAGAAACGATTGTGTTGCATATCATTACTAATCCCACAAAAAAAAGTGTTTTGTAACATACCCCTAACCGAAGAAAACAAACAAACAAAAGTCCATGTTGCCATCCACACAATAAAGCACCCTAAACGAAAAAATACAAACCTTATCCCGAAACGAAATCTAATTCGCAAAAGTGAGTTGAGAGTATCCTAAAATATAAATGTACGAATACCCACATGAAACAATCACAAAAGCGAACCATCAAAGCTAAAGCAGAACAGTGCAAGCGTTTATTACAACTTATACGATTATACCAATTATCCCGATATCGAACTAATAATTGCTCTTTAGTAAAGGGTTCAAATTCCTTCCTACCAAAGAACCTCCCCGTTCTCAATCTGCAAGTTTTCACCAACTTGCGCGTATTAAAATGAGAATGAAATCATACTGAGGACATAAACAGATATAAACGACCGCTATTCAATTACCATCTACATGGGACCCTCCTCCATCAAACCCTACCATACTTGAAAGAATATCTTGAATGAAACCAATATGTGCAACTAGAATAGCGCGGTTCTCGGCTTTCTAGGTTTCAGGGTTTTTGGGTTATTTGGGGACGGGTTAGGGCGGGGGAGAGGCTGGTAAATGTGAGTTGCCAGGGGGTTCATGTTGGGGGGGTTGTGAATGCTTCTGTTCAAGAAACCTTATCGGTCGTCTGACCATTTGGTAACCGAGTTGGCTGGAATTGTATGTAATTGAAGCAGACGGTTTCATGCCAAGGTGTTTAGATTGTTTGAATTGATTATGTCAAAATATGGAATGGTAATTCCGTCCTGCATATTAAGGCGGACTTGAAGTGTTTTTAGGTTGAATGTTGACTGCATCTATCTGATCGATCTTCCAATCATTACATAACTCAGTAGTAGAGTGTTGTTCTAGGTGCAAAAGGGTGCTTGGTCACAGGAACAGAGATCAACAAGGTGTGCGGAAGAAAAGACTGGTGCCACGTAAAAAGAAGGTCTGTGTGGCTAGCTAGCGGAAGTGTGAGTGGCTTCAGGCGGACCTCCGGAAATCTCCAGTGAACTGAGCTGAACCCAAGTACAGCTGGTAGGGGTTGTTCCAGCTGCAGAATTGTTCCTTGAAAAAAAAAATCTTGTGATGTAAGATTAAGAGAATTCTACATTGCTGTTGATAGTGTGGTGGTAGACTCTAGTTTGGTCTGAATATATAGAACATGCCAAAGTTTGTAAGGGTGAAAGGATTTATGTCCAGAATTGAAGCCGTAAGTTTTCTTGACAATTGCGTGGAATATGACGCCACGGGTTTACAATTAATGCAATTTCATCGGAACAATTCCTTTCGTTTGTTTGTTATTTGATTTTTATTATAATGCTATATATTTATTCATAGTGTTTATTTTGTTTTATTGTAATTGTATAGTGTTCATTTCTTATTATTATTAGGTTTTAATTTACCGGTTTTATTTGTTTATTTTCAATTTTAAAAAAAAAAAAATTTTACTTTATTAATAATTTAGTGTTGATTTTTTGATTTTATTTCTATTTAAATGTTTTTAAATTTCGGATGTATTTATTCAAAATTTTTGGTTTTTTAATTGTATTTGTTTTATTGTTTTTTTTTATATTTTAATTATGGAGCTCATCTTTATTTGTTAAAGTGTAATTGTTTAATTCTTTTCATTTTGTAACGTTAATATTTATATATTTTTGTGTATAGGCTTGTGTTTTAGGAATTTTTAAAATATTTGTATTATCCCCGTTATTTTTATTTCTTAATTTGCTTTTATTTTTTATTATTTTGTCCGTTTTCTTTATCATTTTATTTACTGGATTTTAAAAAAATATTTGGTTCCATTTTTTATCATTTTATATTCTATGCCTTTTGGGAAGGCGCTATATAAATGTCTGTTATTATAGTTTTTATGTTATTCTTTTCTTTTTATATTTTAACCCAATTTATTTTATGATATTCTAAGACTAGTGTAAACAACGATTTTATTTGGGTTTGATTTTAAATATTTGTTATTATAATTCCCCTGTTATTTATTATTTTCTTTTTTTTATTTTTAATTTGTACGATTTTTTCTTTATTTCATAACATTTAAAAAACAATTTTATTATTTTATTTGTGTTAATTTCTTTTGTTATGCTTTTGTCCTATATGTATGACTTTGGAAGGTCTATGCAAAAAAAACAAAAAAACATCTGTACACCCCAACAATCACATTTCTAAAAACTAACAAGCAAAGCCAATAGCTTCATAAAAAGCTTCTAAATCCTTGGGTTTCATCCAGAGAAACTTCCATCATGGCATCTAATTAATATCAAAGAAGTGCTCTACATACTCTTGTTAGACCCATCTCGAATATTGTAATAGCGGCCTGGGATCCTTACCAAGCAAAGGACATAAACATCCTTGAAAAAGTCCCAAAGATAGCAGCCCGATTCACTACTGGAATTTCATCCCGAATCTAGTGTTACCGAAATGCTATCCACCTCGGCTGGCTAAGTCTACAAGAACGCAGGAAAATTCACCTATAAAATCAACATTATGAACCTTGACATCTCCAATACCTACTTTCCACCCAAGACCGACATGGCAAGAAGAGGACATAACCACCCTAAACTCCTCACCACCAATCTTGCACCACTCGCCAACTCCTTTTTCCCACGACAATAAAAGACTGGAACTGTTTACTCAAACAAAACATGATCACAAAGAACGCATTTAAGTACCGCTTACTCCCTTGGTACATTCTGTGACCACACCTCCAGTCAAAATTCCCTTATGGTCCCTTGGAGGTTTTAACTACCAAGTACCAATTATCATTGGTTAATTTCGTCAAAAAGCCTCCAGGTAACCCCCCGCTTCGCTCGACCCCGGTCATATCCCGGACACTACCCCAAGCCGGAATGCTAGTCAGAGCAACCTGACTACCCGCTATTATACAGAGTGTACTTACCCAACTTACCCTGCGTTTAAAAACTGCCTGAAGGGGAAAACAACCATCACTAATTTCTTTTTGGCAGCAACATTTTATTTTTCGCTACATCGTATACCGATTTAAACAAAATCCGCTATCTAGAAAGCGAATTTTCAGATAAACTTCTTAAAAGCATGATAGCTGTCTCGTACATACTTCAAATCCCGTAAACAAACCCAAACTTTCCATTTAAATAAAATCAAACAAATGTAACAAAAAACACCGTTTTTTACCCAAAAAAACTCAAAGCTAAAGATTACACCGACAATTTCGAGGGGGCAAAACACCAGCAGGACAGTAATTTGCACGTACCATTTTCACGGCCGAAATCGTCCGACATTAACGGACATCCGCGAACAAAAAACGGCTCCCAAAATGGCCGCCATAAAATTAATCGACTTTCGCTTACGCGACCGATAATTATCAAAACTCAAGTACAAATACAACAATCCGATATCTAATATGTCTAAAGCTGAAAAACTAGCACATCCAAATCTAAAGAAAAACATACTTGTCAATCAACCACTTGATAAAGGCAAAGCATTTGCGGTGGTCTCTCGTACCCAATATGTAGCCGAGACCAACGCCAACTATCGGCATTTCATTATCAGAAAATTGAACCATGACTTACACATGATACAGCAAAAAATTGGTTTGAATGAATTAGATTATGATCTCTTTGTAGAACGTAATATCTATAAAAACTATGGAATATCTTATTCCCTCCTCTCATCTACAACGCACATCAACAACTCCAAACCTATATCTACTTGGTTAAGGCTCCAATCAAAGCCCGATGACAACTGCTTTGCCGGTCGCCCAAGTAGTAGCTGGTGTATAGTGCAACTTAGACCTCTATCGTAGCTTTATATTATTTCCTACTACCAATAGTGCATCACAGATCACATACTTGAAAGACTCTCCTGAACTTATCAAAATTTACTGGGCAAACTTGCAACTCCCCAACGATATCATTTTTTGGTCACCAGTGATGTACAAGTATTGTATACCCATATCCCACAGGACGAATGTATTTGACTAGTATGTGACCAGCTAGACAATCCAATATTTAGATACACAATTCCCTAACCACCAAGCTCTTGTACGTGAAATGCTTGAACTAATTTTGAAAAACGCAACGGTGTTTTAATTTGAGAACGGGGAATTCCTCCTCTACGCGCAAACTTGGGGGCTAGCCAAGGCAACATATGCTCACCAGAAATATGACCTGGTAATGTACTACTTGAAAAATTTATACTAACCTACACCAACATTGATTGTATATTATCATCAGCATGAGACCGCGATGATACATGCTTATGTTTTACCATGTCCCCAAAGCTGAACTGACCGATGCTTATGGATCGTAGAACACTGTACCCCTACACTTAAATTCACATTTGAAGTCTCTGACAACTAGTTCACGATCTAGATCTACAATATCAAGGCGACAGGTTCACAGCAACTGTCTGTCTGACCAAGAGTTATCAGAAAAAAACTGACACTCATCAATGGGCTATCCCCAGAACATCTCACTGCCGCTCCTGCCCCGTCTGTCTTTACTTGTGCTCTCATCAAATGGTGAACCATTAGATACGCAAGAGCGTGCACATCAGAACGTGATTTCCTTGAGAAAGTTAACTTTTTTGTTAACTACAAATTATTCGAAAGGGCTATGATCGTACTAAGTTACGGAAATTACCATCCTATCAACCAACAGACCGGGCATCATATGTGAACACCTCTGACAACTGATACTCAGAGAAAAAAAAAACAATACCACTTGTGTTTGGTACGACCGACACCCACTATCCAAACCCATGCCGATCTAAAGTCAGTTTTTATCTGAGCTATACCTACAGAGATCGGAAGCAAAGCTGTAGTCCATTGTTAACAGCTCGAGCGTCTCGAACCAGGGTCTGTTTCGCCTTGCAATGACTTGGCGCACGGTGGCCGCTGTGAGCACCTTAAGTTTCTATGAGCGAGGTATACTTCAATTCAGGCAATTTTACCCAATCTTGTGCTTCAATTCTGACCTAACGTGAATATAATGTTCTTAGGACCGGCTCACAATGACACTTTATGTGGTTTGGCCATGTCATCAATACCTTCTTTTCATAAGACAAATAAGTCAAAATTAAATAAAATGTTCAATTAAGATCCTATTCTGTAAAAAAATATGAGTTTGGAGAAATAAAATGGTCCACATTTGTTTCAATTCGTGTGATAATTGAAGAGAAAATACACATTTTAATTAACTCAGTATAGTTTGAAGATATCCAAGAATGTCTTAATACATTGAATTTGAGCAATTCAACCTATATCGACAAATGAGTGCACCATTGGGGTCATTTAATTATTCCATGTTTGAATGCAAACGTCATTGAGTACTAAACTGTGTCAAGGCTTTTTGACAAATACACGCACGTGTGACATCATTATTTAAAAATAGCCCGCCAAACTCAAATCTTGGGGTTATAATTGAGATGTATTGAATATGATTACTGCTTCTCGATCCCTTTGAAGGAATCGTGTTAAATTATTACATAACAATATCGTACCAGACACTGCACGCTGCAAACAATCCATTGATTACTTGCTTCGATCTCTGTTAGGTATATTCATCTCAGGTTTTACTTAAGAATTGGAACAAATTGGATTCCAATACTACACTCCAGAAACTGTTTCAACCACCACTACTAGCGTATAAACGTGCGTCAAAACATGGCGGATTCTATCGTAACGATCAAGACTTCCTTCTATTGAAAAACTGCTACCTAAATGCCACACCGGCAACGAGCCGAATTCAATTGAGCGGGAGGGACACATCATCGATCAAACCCACTCGCCACTTGACAACATTGCCACATCCCAGAATCAATACCCAAAGCTCATGAAAATGACTGGAGCTTCAATCCTTAACGAACTTGAACGAGAACCTGTTTATCTGTACAACATCAACTAAATTGAATTGAACTATGTCAAATCATAGAATTAAATAAAGAATATAAATTAATGCTGCTCAATCATACCAATTCCCATACCAATAAATAAATTATTATGTCACAGCGGAGGAGAATACGTATAGGCCTACACAAGGCACGTAATTTAACACCAATGCAACCAATATATGTAATCTCTTGCCTCTAACGACACCAACCAAAGATATGAATGGGAAATGAACACTCCATATTCTATATCACAGCTAATCATCTACTTCTCTCTATCTGTTGCAGTAAAGGCTGGCAACTGATTAGTTTCGGCAATTTTACCTATCAGTCACGAACGAAACCGGTCTTGTATACACGTAGCTCAAAGCTATTGAACTCTTACCGACATGTTCTCTTAACATAAGTGAAAATGTTCCATTATAATCATGCGCTTATCACCGTGTATCTATATCATATTGACAAAATGTCAAGCGCCTATGCGTCTCCATGTTGTAGTACATAGTCACCAGACAGGGGAAATACAAATTTTTCCTACTTTCTAAACTATGTCTGGCGGTCCCTCTTTAATATTTTTACAAAAATCGGCTAAATTGTTCATCCTTCCTCAGAGCTGCAACAAAACATTTTGCACCGTCTAACATATTTTAAAATTCGGAGATCAATAAGGTCATATTTAATACAAAGGTTATATTTGAAACCATTTTAAAGAAATCTGTGCAATATTAAAGATTTAACCTTTGATGATGACCTTTGGCATTTGACGATTTGTGAGTTATCTCTCCATAACGATAAGTTGTAATTAGTACAACGATACCTTTTTTTAATCCTTGTAACAAGACGAACACGTGATGAACCTTTTTACGCAGTAGTCCAAGCATTTGTCAATTTTGACCCCTGTATATAATTCCACCCCTCCTGGATTCCGCCCACGCTTTCGCCAGGGGCACCCCTCTCATTGTTCATTAACCTTCATAGAAAACAAATCCCCTGAGAAATGGTGCTCTGCTCTCCCACGGTTCACGGAAGTGCCCCCAAATGACCCATGACTAAATGTAATTTCTGTTGTCATCATTGATTTACCCCTGATTCAATGGCCTTCCCCGTAAATAGCTGCCGTAGAGTACTGTTAACACATAACATCGAGCCTGCGCACTTTCGATAGTGGGTGAATTTATCCTTTATGTAAAGGATAAACACAACCGTTATGAAAATAATGGTGTTAGATAAGGTCTGGCGGGCCTGTTTAGACTCCGACAAAGCTCGCCGCTTGTTCGGAGTCTACAGGCAAGGCAGAACCTATCAAACTACATTATTTTCATCATAACCAAGGGGTTTTTGAATTCTTAGCTTACCTAGATGTCGTGGACAAGAACGAAAACCGATTTCTATAATTATTCAGTAAAATTGAAATATCTTTCGGGTTTTAATATCTTGAAGCAGCTGTGTTTTTTCTTAATTTAAAAACACATTGTCCCGTTATGTTCCTTTGTGCAGGAGTCTAACACCAAGGTCTAGTCGATAATAGGTTAGTCTTCTGGAGAGATAATCTTATGTCGAGGAAAGCCTGAATCTGATTTAAAATGGTCCCATCTTTGCGAGATTATCCTATTTGACTGTTAATCTATGTCTATGGTTATTTATTAGGCATGTTTGGTAGTGTACGTGAGTTCAGTCAATAACCCCTTCACACGTATATCCGTCCCCGGATTCTGACACCACGAATTAAAAATCTTGCTACAGAGTTATACGCAGTGCACTGCCGAATGTTTGTCACGCAAATGACGCAATTCCCAATTTAGTGCTCAAAAAGTTTTAGCAAAGAAGATATCCCATCTTAGGCAATTATTAAATAGGCTATGTTTTACGGCTATCACTAGCACTCAATTGCGTATAAAGAAAACAAAGGCAGAAATTCCTTTTCTTTTATACGTTTCTCCCTCAATTTTATTTTTAAATCCCGTATTTAGTGTTCTGGCATAACGGGTAGCGATTGTTCAATTGTTACCATTTTAAAGTAGAAGCAACATGTTTAAATTGTCTTTTTGAAGATTTCCATGACTTTGAATCACTATCTTGGCTGATTCGTTGTCGATATACATGTATTAGCTAACCAGCAGATGGTAAAACGTCAATCACAACAAGCTTTTGATTGAGTCACCTGAAGATTTCCATGACTTTGAATCATCATCTTGGCTGATTCGTTGTCGATATACATGTATTAGATAACCACTAGATGGTAATCCGACAATCACAATAAGCTTTTGTATTGAGTCACCTGTCCTTCCATCGTTGTTTATTTCAACAATACAGGAGCAAAATGTTTCGATTGTCCCTTTAAAATAGTGAAGAAATTTGCATAACTTACAATCAATACTTTAGCTGAATCGTAATCGACAGATAAGCTAAACAGTAGATATCAATCTGATAATAATAATTAGTTTTTATTGAGTTCTTTCACTAATGTTTATTTCTTTCATTTGTACCACCTGAGGTTGAGGTGTTTCTAGAATTTTCCTTTGTTCAATTGTCCTATATTGTTTAACCATGAATATTCATCAGACCGTTATTTTTCTCCGGAAGTGTCCAGAGACCACTTTCGGAAAAAATAACGGTGTGATGAATATTCATAGGTTTAAATAACGGTCTCTGACCGCTTTCGTAACTATAATGGACAGTTGAACAAAAGAAGCACAATTGATAATGTTGAAAAGAAATAGGGCTACACGTATATCAGGGGGAAATTCGTTATAGAACAGCGCATTGGGTATTGCATTGTAATTCATACACGATGGCGGCCAATCCTCTTTCAATTTAACAACTCACCAAAACGAATCAAAACAGCAATGCAGAATGAATGGCAATACCTCATTTGCATTAATGGGACTTCTATATATATATATGAAACGTCTACCGCAATGGAGAAACAAACCGATTGAGGCGCTTTGAGGTCGGTCACGCAGAGAGAAAATAATATGCAAACAAGAATAGTCTTTAAAAAAGACAAAGCATTGCTGAGAGATTGGTTTGAAAACAAAATAGAAACAAAACGACTTTTTACTATTTTTTTAAATTTTGTGATCCTGACGTTTATTGGTAAAATGAAACATACTAAATTTTGGCGGACATTTTCTTACAATAGAGAAAAACGTCTTTGGAATCGCATTAAGTTTGATTAACAGCATTACGAATGTCTACAATGCATTTTATAATTTTCGGGTGGGAATGGAAACCACTCCTAGATGTAAATGGTTTGGTGATGTTGGTGCAGCGTAAGATGAATTGACAGTATACAGAGAGTAGTATCGTCGAGCCCAATATTTTAAAACTCCTAGCGAGACCAATTTAATATTGGGCGTAAATCAGCCAACTTGAATTTTATCATTATTATGTTTTGGATCCACTATTTTCCCACACTTAAATTGAATTTATACAAACATAATAATGGTCGGAATTGGATTTCAACTTTCAAAAAGTTAACTGACCACTCTATTTCAAACTTAACCTCAGATGACCTTTGACCTTAGTATGTGATCTTTGAAATTCTTAACATATGGAAGTTCCAGAGCTGCATATATGATCCTTGATCGCATTTAACTTAACTACACAAAAGATTAACCGACCACACTATTTACAATTTGACCTCAGTTGGCCTTAGAATCTTCATATGCGACCTTTGACCTCATTGAAATCATGGGTTTCCATGTTGTACCTATGACCAAAGTTTGGTGACAATAGGACTTCCACTTTCCATTCAGGTGACATCAAGGAAAATGGAACCTTAAAACTCTCGCGCGCACACGCACACACGCACACACGCACACACACACACACATACAATCACTCACACACACGCACAGACACACGCACACACACACAAACATTGTGGGAGTTTTACTGAAAAATCTCTTTAAAAGACACTTTTTTAGACATTTTTAAAGAAAAATACACTTTTTCAAAACTATATAGGAACGAATTTCAAACCTATATAGTTTTGAGATTTTTCTCTTAAAAAGACACTTTTTTAGACATGTTTAAAGATTTATTTCATTTTTTTCAGGTTTTTTTTTTCTAGTTTTAATCACTTTTCTTATCCAAAAGGATTGCGCCGCAGGCCTATAATTACTAAACTATAGAAACATCCTCTTTTCTACTCTTTTACGGAATAAACCTCAATACTAGATTACAGTTTATTCCGTTATAGGACAATTCGTAACGTAAGAAAAACCCAACGATGTCAAGAAACTCACCCACAATGTCAATATTCACAAAGCATTTCAATAGAAACACAAATGAGATAGATATGATGGTATTGTAACGTAAAATAAATCACAAATAACACATGCAATTGCTAATTTCCGATTAAGGTAACATCAAACGCAAGGCAATTCAATTCTGTCCGCGAATGTTGTACAACTAGCACTCATCTCGAACGGAATCAAGTGCACATGGACTGGCATAATATCATCAGCCCAGCGCATGCAGCCTGCATTTCTCCAATCAAAACACCCCATGGCACAATGACAGGTCGTGTCTGGTTGCAAGCTCATGTTGTTTTAACAGATCAATCTGGCCTCTTCATTTCGGTATGCGATATCTGACCTACCCAATGAGGCCGCCAGTGTCAACGGAAATCATAGGTTTACGGACTAATCTCATACACACTAATGAATAATCGCAGCTATTTGAAACAAACATAAGCAGCTCAAGAGGCCAAGGTGGTTAACTAATTCGGTCGAGCGTGTCCATGGAACAAATACAAACGAAACCCGAAAGCCCTACACCAATTCCATACTCTGTTCATATGCTAACAACAATTATGAAGTGAGAAATAAGCTACTCATATTATGCAAAACAATTTTGGACTTTGCGTTATTTAATAGGGCCAAATTTTCAAATATCATTAAGAACAACTGCAGGAGTGTTAATAATTAGCGGGCGTCCGCTTCGATTCGGTCGGGCATTCCATCCTGATACCAGGGTTAATGTGTCTTCAATAAGAGACCGTGATTGGCCTAGTACTCAGTCGATTTTGTTGTTTTTTTTCTGTTTTTGATACTTTCATCTAAGATTCTATTGTAACGCAGTGTATTTTCGTTTATTGTTGTAGATACACCACCGAGTGGCGGTGTGCCGTGGTTTCAAAAGCCGATAAATAAGCAAATAATCAGTAATTCGGAAAGCAAAGTATTAGCATTCGCATCAAAAACATCTATAGTCTGCGAAACGATAAATCGGACATCTTCCACAAAATAGCAACCTCACTGGCTATAACAAAATGCGTTTAGTGTTCATAAACAGAAGTAAGAGAGATATCTACACCTCTTCGCGTGACTTACAGTTCACACACACACTATGAGTGTACAGAAAAATTTTAAACGTATTAGCACCATCTATGGCAATGCGAGATTTTACAACAATCCGATCTAAAGGGCGATGCCACAAATAGATGTAAAACGTTTTAGTTTAGTAAAAATAACAGTGTGTAAAAAAGGAACATAAAACATTTAAAAAAAATGTAGTACCTATTTCTTATGTTAAAATTGGACTGTTTACCAGAGTTATGTATTTAAAAAAAATATATTTGCCATACATTGCACACAATACAAAAATACATCAAAAGATT
Source organism: Ophioderma brevispina (assembly GCA_023653785.1). Taxonomy (NCBI): domain Eukaryota; kingdom Metazoa; phylum Echinodermata; class Ophiuroidea; order Amphilepidida; family Ophiodermatidae; genus Ophioderma; species Ophioderma brevispina. The sequence continues at coordinate 37,604 of JAMKCH010011433.1, forward strand.
AAGATTTGCAATTAAAATTACCGAGAAGAAATTTCGTTATTCTGCATGATTACTTACTGTGGTAAACAAACATATGGCTAGTTTTGTATGGTTTCAACTACAATGCCCTTAAAATAAACTTAACATAATCCCTTTAAGTTGGGGGATGTAGTGAACAGATCTTATGTGAGTCCGGATAAAATTGTTGGAATTTTGGTAACCAAGTACTTTATACATTGTAATCATAAAAAAATTGATGGAAGCACTTTGCCACACCCCTTTCATGGGCCCCCAGCCTGGATTTCAGGTTACAAAGGGGAAAAAGTATTAAAATGTTCCGATTGTGTTGAAAAGCACACCATGATATTTGTCTGGTTACAAGGATTCCAAAAAGGTATAGTTTATACTACCGTGGACTTATAGTTTAGGAATATGGGGTAAAAACTGTAAAAGGGTAAAAAAGGTCAATTTGTGTGGACAGGGGTCAAAATTTAAAAGTTGCACCAATTTTGTAAAAGGTGCCTCAAATTGGTGATTTACGCTCATGGAAGAAATACAGGACTAGTTTGGGACTATCTTACGTGTTGGTTATACACCAAAATGCGATAAGTCAAAAGCTATGGCAGCTATGGATTCATATGACCTTGTGACCTATTTTGTGGGATAACATGAAAACTAAGCATAAACAGTAAGGCAAAACATTCCTTATTTCAATCCTTTAAGCTAGGAAAAAGTTTGCACCACATATGAACTGAATCAAAGCAATTTGAACCCATGTACACAACAAATGAAACCCCCTTTTTCACCTTTTTAATTTTTTACCCATAACTCCGGAACTTAGCCATATATGGCTGTAAACATACCGTTTTTGGATCTTGTGACCAGACCAGACCACTACGGTGTCATTTTTTAAACCTTCAGAACATTTAAATTTTGGACCACTGTATAACCTTGAACCCAAGCTGGGGGCCTCTTAGGGGGGGGGGGGGGTGGCAAGTGCTTCCATCACTTTTATGGAATATCAATGCCTAAAGTAATGTATGCAAAAATTTCACAATTTACCGGAAGCGCACACTCTTACACTACAGTCCCTGCTCGTGCGCCAGCGGGCACCGCCCAAAATCACTCAGTTTTGTGTAAGTCGGACATAAAAGGACTTCTGGTGGGGATGGCAGGGCCGGAATCTTAACAGGTATAGTATACATAGCTAGATAAAAAAAGAAATTCTTCTGGGGAAATGTTCATTTCCGCGCTGTATATATACTTACCTGTTGTAACAAACATATGGCAAACAACAGACTTTGAAGCTCAAAAGGTGGTGGGTAAGTCCTTTACCGTTTTACCCAAAAAATGTTGCAAATCATACCTAAAATATGACTATTAAAAACAGCTCAACTAAAGATTGACAAACAATAGTAATGTTTTCAAGGTTCAAATGCATTTTGAGTACAATTTACAGCAAGTAAAAAGTCTCAAAACCCGTATTAAGGGATAATAGAAAATTCATATGATTTATTCATGTAGGTAAGGTTAATGACAAATCAACACATTATGTCATCATGGTAACTTTTTATATAAAACATTTTACAAAACATAAAAATGAACATTTCATTTTACTTTATGGGATCATTGTATTAGTATCTATGCACACACTGCATATATGATCTTTAAACTAAAATACACCAACTTAAATGAATCTTACGTTCAGGTTCAAAATAGAAGTGCCACATCACTATCTTACTTAAAAATAAAGGACAAGGCCGAGATTCACGAAAAGAAAACTTCAGGGGGCATTACCCTTCCACAGGAAAGAACATGCGCACAACTTTTAATTGCAATGTTGTCAGCCATCAAGGATCAAAAATTTATTGCGCATTAAAATCTAGTACATGTACTGTAATATTCATGCATTCCGTAATTTCAGAACGTCTAAGGCTTCAGCAAAGCAGCAAAGCTATATAGGCTTATATGTATATATAGCTAGTATAAGCAACGTAAAAATCTATCATAGGCCTCGCGGCTGGTGACTTACGCAGACCGAATCATAAGGGGCGTCCTAAGAATTGAGGCAAGCAGTAATTAAGCAAAAGCAAACTAACTAATGGAAGAGCTTCCCACTACATTTTAGGAGAACCTACATAAAAATTAGCAAACAAATAAGCAAGCAACGAATAAAGAATGGGTGAAATTACGAGATTAACAAAGGGCGAGCTCCTAAGCATTAAGCAAAATAAGCAAGCATTGAATAAAAGCATGGGTGAATAACGCATATTGACAATTAGGCGAGCTACCTAAGCATTAAGCAAAATAAGAAAGCTGAAGCCCTACACATCGCTAAATATATATTAGTATTTTAAACTATTGCTAGTCGCCAGCTTGAACTCACACGAGGTACGTGGAGACTCCTCACAAGTGGGAAGTGCTGAGAGAGTTAACTGATTAAAGGAAATATTCAGTATAAGTTCTGTAATTAGAATATCTGAAGTTGAGCTTCTAAATCAAAAATATATAAGAATATAATATTATATAATAGTTTCAGCCTAAATCATAATACATAATGCTAATCAATGAAACTTATGTAATTTTATTTTAACGAATCACAACTCGCACACCACAAATCCTCCCATCGAGATACTAAATTAACATCTCCGACCAGTTACTATATGGGGAGAGGTGTGGGCAAAGAAAATTTTTATCCTCTTCGGTCGAAGGCTGACAGTGATGTGAAGCGAAATGATAATCCAAATAAAAGCGACATAAGGCGCGTGCCATGGGACAGATAACCAAACTGACAAAAAGCAAGGCTGTGATTGGACACAAACCCGTTGGCCACCATAAACAGAACGATGACTACTGAACCTATAGCCGTTGCTACGTGTGACCTGCACAGAACTAACGTCGACATGGCACGGCACATTAACTGAGACTACGCAATCGCACTGTGCC
>JAMKCH010011434.1:0-27994 GCA_023653785.1 Ophioderma brevispina
GCAATGTAGACGTACGTTTTCTGATTTAGTAAAGCCAGTGTGCATTCTCTTAAGTAGCCGGGGCCTAACACGAAAATGGCCTTAAAAGTGCGCGAAACCTCCATCTTTAATGCCTTTTCTCAAAATTTTATATGGACCAAAAATTGAATTTCATTTGACAGTGAAATCATATCAGAAGGTCTGATATTAAACTTCTTTTTTTTTTTAAATGCCTTCCTTAAGCTTTTGGGCTGTGTTCGCTTTGGTGGTTTCTTTTTATTACTGAGTCAGCTCTCTTTTTTTTAATTGGGGTGGTAACGTAAATTTTTAGTGTTTTTTTAACACTATCTTACACTTCAAAACAAGTCTGATGAGAGCTTGTTACCCTAGAGCGCCCTCTATCATATGACTAATCCCTTACAACTATTATTACCGGCCCGGACATAATGCATTGTATCTTACAATCGTAACGTATGGTGGTTTGGAGCAAAGGACCTATTGGTTTTGGAGATGTTTTGGGAAAAATAAGGTATCATACGAAAGCTAGAATCTAAGAAATCGAATCAGTCCTATTTTTATATTTATGAACGGATTCCTCAACGACAATATCAAGGACTGAAACTAGATAAAAATCTGTCAATGGATATCGCCATTGATTTTTGATTAGGATTACATGGTTCAATACTGGACAGGTACCGATGTAAAAGTGACGGTTACTAAATGAATTTGGTATGTTAAGAAAGCTAGAGAATCAACTTGTAACATAGCTTTGTTTTCTTGTGAGTTTAATGTCACGGCAAAATTATGAACTGAGGAAATCACTAGTGTGTACAAATCCCGATAACCGAAACTGTGCTTCTTGTGTGCTTCTCTCACACTTGTATTGACGATTCTGCAATGTTTGTAGGATTTTGTAATTAGAATCCAGTTTCCCAGGAAGGGCTTCAAGAAATCCAATTTTAGCCGTCGCATTGGTTTTACACTTCAAAGCGAAAACTTGTTGCTACAATCTGATTTTTTAATTTTCTTATTCCAAAACCGAAAAAAATAGTTCCGTTATGATCAACAGCGATGAAAGAGCATTATCGATTGTTCAAGCTGAGATTCGAGCTCGCCGTTCAGTGATCATGTCACCACCACATTGCATTGCGCCCGGACCGACAACGACAATTCATTTCAAAACATAGGCATTTCTATCCCAATTTCCGATCATACTATCGAGCATATACCACAAAGATACAAAATCAAGGCCTTCCTAGCCCTAGCAGAGTGCTAATGTTAGTTTTACATGTACTAATGTCTAATGACAACTTGCCATTAGTCTGGTCTTAGAAGCCATGATTGAACGAAGCTCCATGATTGAATGCAGCTTGGCCGCCACCCGGCCTGAAGGTATCCGATTGTATAGAGCAGATCCGGAAATGCCAAATTTCATACCCCTCCCGCTCAATTCATACACTGTGAATTTCACAGGGCCCGAACGGATTTTCATCGCCCTAAATGTCACGCAGTAAACAAATGATAATCGATGGTTCAATTGGTTCAATCACGAAGTTCGTTGAATGAACGTAGTATCTGGCTCGCTGTTCAATGTTGTGTTATTACCACCTTTTGTTTTGCCCAACTTGACAAATAAAGGGTTAAGCTCATACTGTCAATTACTCAGTGACCTTCAAGTACGACAAGAGATACATGCATAAAAAAATTAATAATAATCCATCTTGGGAGTAAGTGAATTACAAACAAAAATTGAAATAAAGTGTTTTGTCAATACATATGTGGATGGAATGAAAAGACTAAATAATAATGGCTCTTTTTTTTGCCCTTTAATAAAGCCACTCTCAGCTAGTTCTTCAAAATGTAAAACAAATCATCCCCTATTTTTCATCAAGTTATTTTTTTTTTGCGCTTATTGGAAATGGTTTTATTAAAGACCCTGTAAGTGCATGAAATGGAACGTCGATTTTTCTGCATTGGTTTATATGTGAGGTCAGGACTGCAAATTGATCGGGAACCCCTCCCCTCGGGACAACAAAAATATACAACCACTTTTTTTTCTACTATCATCATGTAAATTTACGAAAATGATTGTTGTGGTAAAAACAAAATTGGTGGCAGGAGTGTTTTTTTTGTCAAAAAACCTCAATTTTGGGGCTAAAAATTAATAAAACATGATTTTTATTTTTAATAATTGGGGTGTTTTTTTGGGGGGAAAGGTCTTTTTTGCTAAAAATTAAGGAAATTAGGAATTTTTCTCTAAGAAAATAGACAAAAGCGCCCACATTTTTACGTAGTATCATCATTGTTTTTTCATAGATCTATATTTTATATATTGTCGGAGAGCCTGTGAAACTTTTAGCGGTGTGTTGATGTCCAAAGTGCAAGAAATCCCTGTTGTTTGGTTAAACATTGAAAAACGGGGAGAAATACGCAAGGATCTAAAGCACTAAAATTGGATGTGGCAATGAACTTCTCTCTGTAGATTTTGATTTCATGTTTTACAAAGCAGTCAAAAGATAAGCAGAGGTAATTTGATTAAAAAATGTAATTTTAGTTTAAAAAATAGCAAAATTATTCAAAAATTTCATTTTTACCTATTTTGTACGTACTGTATCTTATAGGAGTTCTCATTATTTAAAATACCAACCCAGTTTTAACTATTACTAGTAGTTTTGAGTGAGTAAAGACAGATTAACTTACAAAGTTTTAACAATCTTTTATGGTCGTTGTCCAATGCACTCGGAAAGTCCTTATGTCGGCATAATTCGCGTGTCTTCGTGGCCGTCCGGTTTGTCAAAAAAACATTTAGTATGCACCTTTTGGATACTGTGGGTTTGCTTGTACATTGAGACAAGCGGCCCTTACGTAGGGTTACCCATGAGGATGTCAAAGGTCATTCCAGGTTTAACTTATGGTCATAATTCGACGACCTATTCGGGACAGCAAGCCCAATTTCTTTTTAAATGCAATATTATCACTTTTTTTGAAGGGGCGCGCCCCCAATTTTTTCAAAAATTTGGAGATGTTTACAAACGTTCATTGGTAAACTGCTAGTACGTCATACCTGTACCTGTTGGGAATGGTTTAAGCTCGAAAATGTTTATGTTTCACAGACAAGGATTTTGTACTAGAATAATTCTTATCGGGATCCCCCATAATAATTCAACCGTCGGCTGTTGGAAACGGCCTTCCAATGTGAAATAGATCCGGAAATAGCGGCCATGTACGTGTCTAACCTCATCCATTTGGTTTTTAAATTAATATTTCGTCGGGCAAGGTCAATTTTACTGGTTATTTCCCCTCGAGGGTGGCAACTATTCATCATGGACGGACATAAACGTAGCATTTCCACTCTTACCGTTAAGCTCCAATCTGGGATCCCCAATTCTAATACAAAATCGCTTATTTTGTTATAAATACGCTTTTTTAAGAATTCTCGTTCGCAGGTATTTTCCCTAGACAATTACCAACGTCACTGTGCAAAAATTCAAATTTTGAAACTTGGGGGCCTCTTTTCAAAAAATGTGCCAATAGTTGCTTAAAGGACCCAGCACTTTGAGAACTGGCAGTGACTGAGGGGGCCAAATTCGATGGTGAACAAGCTCACAGATAGCAATGTGATTGTGCTCACGAAAATCGGAAAACAAATCGTCAAAAAAATCAGATTTAGCATGTTCTTAACAAGTTTAGTTCGATACTACCCCATGTAGTTATAGTACCAAAAGCACCTAATAGGAACACAACACAAGACACTTACTACAGCACGTAAATGGATGGACGATTCATATCTTTGGACACTGTTGTTTTTCTTCTATCAAATTTAAGAATATTCTACAGACTTTTCTTCACTTCATAAGCATTCCTCCTGCAAATTTAATATGTTTTAACCTTTCGGTTGGATTACTTTAATCGTTTTAGCCACAAATGCCTTGATTTATATATAATACATTAAATCTATTTCTCTAACGACCGTCCGAAGACATGTGTTTTATTGTGATATTGAGTGATACTATACGTTTCTCTCAAATAGGTTTCTAAACCCGAATAATAGTTAAACTTTAGCTACACTTAAAAAACATCCATGTTTTTAGCTCTAAATATAGCTGGAAAATATGTGACATACCATGGCATTCCAATTTAGGTATGATGTTCAACATGTCAATGTGCCAATTTAGTCAAAAAACGCAAAAACATGCATTCTGGACGAATATGATTTTTGAGATTGTGTATAGTCGTAGCTAAGTAGTTTTTAGAGACTATGTCATATATGTCATACCTCAACAAGCTTAAAAAGCTCCATGTCACTGGGGAATAAGTGTAATCTTAATCAGGTCTATAAAATCTAAAGATACATGTATTTCGACCGTGATTCTTTGAAATTTTAATAATGCGAATTTTGATATGAATCTTGTGAAATTTCATTCAATTCCCAATTCCTCCTGTTCCTCCAAATTCCTCCAAGATTTTTTTTTATCATTTCTCAAAACACTCAATCAGCCAGATATGATTTTTAAAGACATCCTGTCAATTTTACAAATTCTTATGCGATGGGATGTCATTTGTTGCGATTTTATGACACGTCTGTGCAAATTTCACAGAATGGTGTGGGCGATGTACCAGAACCTTGTGTGTACAGAATTGTGCGATTTACATAAATTCTGTGTCAATTTAGGAAATCATTGGCGAGTTTACAAATTTTTTGATTGAATTTTGTGATTTAGCAAATCTTGTGTGATTTGAAGGAATATGTGTGATTTTTTACGTTACTTAAAAAATCTGTGCGATTTTACAAAGTTTTGTATGCTTTTTTGCACAATCATGGCAAGTACTTTTTAAATTTGGTCAATTTTGGATATTGTCCCTCTTTACCCCAGACTAGACATCCACTTGGATAAAAAGAAGAAGGTTTACACTCACATACTTTACTATACAATGGCAATAACCCCACTGGCACTGTAACAGAATATAAAACCCTTTGTACAACTTGAATAAAACTGTGGAAGTAGAAAGTGTTATGGCTACCTGTCAGTTGTTAAGTTGTTTCTTGGCAGTACTGTACATTTGTGCATAAGATTTCAACATAATTTTGTGTGAGTTTTAACTTACTTAAAAAAATCTTGTGCGATTTTACAAAGTTTTGTATTCTTTTTGCAAAATTATGACAAAAGTGGACTTTTTACCGAATTTGAACCCTTTTTGGGGCAAGAAAAAACCAATATTATGTTCGGGGCAAAAAAACCCTAACATTATTCTCGTTCCGTTCCTTTCGCAAAATCGGGGGGTTTTTGCCTTTTTGAGCTCTTTTAGAGGGTTTTGGCCTTGTTTCAATTTTCATATTTCGTATTTGTTTTGTCATTGTCTTTTCAAAGATTAATTTTTGTTGGGATAATTACATCATCTTCATCTTCAGGTTCGGGCAATGGCTTGCAAATCACCGTTGTTACAAGTTAGAAGATGTCCATTCAATAATGATACTGAGAAAAGGGGCCGTCAGTTTCTACAAAGATCCTCTCAGAGCAAAGTTACTCTCTAAATTCCTTAGATTAAAAATTAATCTAATTGTGCTCTTAAGGGGCAAATCAAAGATTAGATTAAAATTTGTAATAAAAATAGACTGAAATATAAATCTAATAGATTTTTAATCCTAAGAAATTTAGAGAGTCTGTAAATTTTGCTCTTTAAATGAGGTCGAAGATGATTTCATTTATCGGAAATGAACCTTTATGAAGATCTTCATCGAATTAAAAAATGATCTTGGAATTCTTTTAGATTATTGCATTGGTGTTATTTCCGATAACGGGCATTTTCGTTTTCTGAAATCCAGTTTAAAACGCTTCCATATGATATATAATTATATAGACTACCTGATATATCTACAGGAAAGGGGCATGTCCTGTTCTCTCGGGGTACAAAATTGACAGCATTTTCATCAATCATTCATCAAAAATTTTATCAGAAGCACAGCAAATGCCAAGAAGTCCACCAAAATTGCAAAAAGTAAATTACTTGCAAAAAAAATTGACGTATATTTGGGACCAATTACTATGCGTGGAAGCTATTGTATGAATCAATATTGGCAAAAAGCAATGAATATTTGTTTTTTCATGGACGATCTATTTTGGGACAATGGTCCTTATTCCCCCCTTCCCTTTCCTTTCTCGGTGCCGACCCCACACCCCCTGGCGGCCTCTTGCCGGCTGCATTCGGTTCATTTCCCCAGAAATTCCTTTTTTATATGTGTCCCCCTCTAATTTATGTGCATTCCCTTCGTACCATGTTTCTCTTACCCAGACCTGAATAAAACTGGGTCCCACTATGTTAATTTTGAGATACAACTGAGAAATTAAGCTAATTAAGTGTGCAATTTTGTTAAAATTAATAGGCATTTCAATTGCTGTGACATACTAACCATTTATATATTGCTGCAACATCTATATTGTAGCACTTACAATAATAAATTATGGAAAAACGAAAATGACAGCATGGACAGGCCATAGCTATGGGATTCAAGTGTGCAGCAGTCAACCAAATCACAGACACATCCAATACATATAAATGCCTCACAATTGGGGGTTCAGCGGAATTGACCTCAAAAAGTGTGATAACCTGTTTACATCCCCTGACACAGGAAATTCTTGAAAACTTCTTACGGAAAAAAATGTACCGGTGGGTCTCAGCTTCCAACAGGGTCCAAGACCATAAGAGCTTTGCGATATTTTTTAGTCGAAAAAGCTATGCGCTACACGGAATCGATTTTTATTGCATTCGGGACAACTTTTTCGTTAATCTGACTCCAGTTTCAACAAACAAGAAACGTTACAAATCTTTGAAAACCTTAAAAAAAAAACACACACCAATGCGGTAAGGCCAAAAAAATATTTAGTTTGCCGTAGTCATGCGCATTTGGATTTTCTCGAGTACTTTTAAACACATTTCATTTATTTTGACTTAATTGCAATATGTTTAAGTTTTTGAAAGTACTTTTGAATAATTCCGATTGGTATTAATGAGAATGGTATTATCATATATTGGTTCAAGAACTTAATTGAGATCCTCCCTTAATTTTTGTTGTCCTTTTTTCTCTCAAAATGTCAGCAGTTTGGTACCCCTAATTTACCCGGAAACCCCCACATGTCTGATGATACATCATTGTGGAGAATCTAAAGAGGAGTTGCAAAAATATCTTGATACTTTGCATGACTAGTGCTATAACAAAATATTCATTTAAAACTCAAAGTTTTATTTTTTCTAGAGGGAAGAATAGGCAAAACACTCTTTCCTTTCATCTTGACCACACAACCATCAATGTAGTTTGATGATATGTTGTATCTTGGTATAGTCCTTTTAAATTATAATGGGAAAATTGCCAAAAGCCCAAAAAGGTTTATGACCAAGCCATTACCAATCAATGTTTCAGCATTTATTTCTAAAAGCAGAGTCTTTTTCCTTGCCTATTGTAGTCAACTTCAACCTTTTTGATTGTCTTATTTTACCAATCCTCACATACGGATGTGAATATGGGGCTTTGACCCTGTAATTTGTCAGTAAGCTTCATTTAAAACTTTTGCAAATTATGTCTGAAATTTATATAAGCATATCCACCCCAAACTCTGTTGTTTTTTTGTTGTGTTGAGGTTTTTTTTTACTTTATTTCAATGTAATTTTAGAATTGTAATTTTTTTGCCAAAATGTGTTTCATTCGCACAAAAATGAATGTAATAATTGTGAGTATTATTGTCAACCTTATCTTTAGATTGAAGATGAATCAACGCACACAACTCAAAGGCATTATATTTGTTTCAGGTTTATTATATAAGACAAGTTATTTAAGTAAAGCCGAGTTGTATGCATCGAAACTCTCCAAGTGACACTGTTTCTATCTGACTAGGCAATCATATATGATGTGTGTGAAGGAGTGGTACCATATATTAATCATGCCAATTGGGGGAAGGTTAAGGAGAAAGGTGAACTCCTCAAATGAAGATGGATGAAGATGGGTGATGGGTCAGAACATGGTAGGGATTTACTCGGGGCAACCAGGGTTAAGTTTAGTCTATTACAATACCTTCCCCTTAAGAACAAAACCATATTTTGAAATTTTAATGCATTTTCAAAACAATTTTCTTTTCTGCAATTTGCTTTTCTCTCATAACATTACATATCAGCTCATATCAAGGTGAAACATATGTCCAAAACAACATAAATTCTTTGAACAGTTAAATTTTTGGTTCTCATTTAATTAAGTTCTGTATCTTCATTATCATGCAGTATTTTTGCTATTTTTATCAGATTATTATTTATATTATTAACTAAAAAATGTCAATAAGTTCTTTCCAATTTGCAAGTCCATTGTCAAAGAATAGTCCAAGTCGTATACCATATCAGTTTACAAATCCGAATCACAAATAAAATCCGTAGTCAAGTCCGATATCAGTAGTCCGAAAAACCGATAAAATCATAACACAAGTTCACAAAATTTTGCGCTTATCTAAAGGTCCGTTCGTACTTCACTGCATTGCAGTGCAGTGCTGCAATGCAGCCTACCAAAATTGTCACTGCAATCACTTGCAGTATTGCAACGCAATGCAGACTGCAACGAAGTTAAAATTAATTTTAACTGGCGATGCAGCAAGATGCAGTGGGGTGCAGTCAGTGTTGCAGTATGCCAATTTCCTGCAATCCTTTCCAAGTTTACTGCAACGTAATGCAACCCGTGACCTGCAGTGACCTGGGATGACCTGCAGTAAATCGATTAGGAGTGCAACGGAAGTGACGGAACATTGCAGTAAATTTACTGCACAGCAATGCAGTGCAGTGGAAGTATGAACGGACCTTACTGTCCATAACGCTCAACCGTTCAGGATAGCGACGTTCAGGTGGGCGCGGAGGTTGAGGTGGGGTGCTGTTGCTTGGTGCTAGTGATGGTAGCACAAGCATATCATCTGTAGGTGTCAAGTTTTGGTGGATTACGCGTGTTGGGTGTGGTCGTACATGATCTAGATGACGACTAACTATCTGATTGTCCGTTAACTTGACTTTCACCGAGACAGTACTCGTTTGTTCGAGCACAATTCCTGCTAACCATTTCTTGGGGTATTTGGCGCAAAGTTTAAAACGTAGACTGTGTCATTTGGAAGGAACTTCCGCGTAGTTGTATGTTGATCATGATGTTCCTTTTGTAAGTTTTGTTTATTGGCAATAGTATGTTGTAAGTCCGGATGAACTAGATCAAGACGCGATCGTAGTAGGTCATAGCCCATAACCGAAACCCTGCACCCCCCGGGATTTTTTGGAGACCACTATTTTTGGAACCTATACATATACATGCAAATCGGTTGTCTGCAAAATCCCCATCCTGGATTAAAGAGTGAGGGCGCTTTTTTTCAAAAATGGCAGGAGGCCATATTCACTAATTGCCCTTTTGTATATATCTTCATTTTTTATCCAAATTCAGGCACTATGTGACTACTAGTCGCACCAAAAAACACCAAGGAATACTTGAACACCTTTTGGCATCCTGAACCTGCTCAAGAGGCGTCATATTTCAAAATGGCCACCCAAAACAAACGAAAACATGTATTTACAAACTTGTAATGCCTCTTTAAAGGCAAATGCCAGTGTCACCTATTATATACTTTGTCATGCACCTGTGGATAAGTTTGAGGGGGAAAGTAAACACTTAAAATTAAGTAGTTACGAGTTACCTTTAAAGTTATATATATAGAGGGCGCTTTATGTTAAATGGTTCTTGACTAGACCACAACCACAGCCTCCTCCTTAATCACTGATCACCTTGAATCCGTATAACAACCATGGTTTTTTGAGTCTTGATGGATGGTTACTAAGTGAGTAACAAGCGTCTTACTACGCTCTTGCGAAGCTTCAGGCAAGGAGTGCACGCGTAGCGACGCAACCACACGCGTCCACATAAGTTGTTGTTTGTAAGAATCACGTACTTCAACACACAGGTGCTTGGTTGTGGTTTTTTTATGTGGGCTCAGGGATGGAATGCCCCGGGGGAGCGTGCTCATGCCTCTCCTGTTCGCATCAAAGTGCCGGCTACCGGCCTGAGAGTGCGGAGCCTGCTTTAGCCTGGAAAGACAATCTTGAAATTGGCGCACAGGATGGAGATGTCAAAGGGAGACTCAAAGGGCCTTTAGATGAGCTGGCCCCTTATTGTGAGGAGAACATCAGCGCGCAAGTCCATCCGGGACACAGGTGTATGCTTTCCGTCTGCGCGGCCGTGCCAGACGTCACCTTGTAGTGACCTGGTCTGGATCGCCCCGAGCACCGTGATAGTCATGTTTACTTAGGAGTCACCTTGGACTGCACTCTCTTATAGGACCCACATCGGAATCAGTGCGTATCTAGGGAGGTGCCCGGGGCGGGGGTACATGCCCCGGACCCCACCTCGGGGGGGGGGGGGCGCTGAAATGATGTTTCGGAAAATAAAAATAAAAAAATACCGTTATGATTTTTGTTATTGTCACATGCAGTATAGTTCATCCGCGTCAAGATAATGAGATATCTGATATCTCTCCGAAGGCACTCAAACATACTAAAACTGAGAGGTTCCAGGGCTCCCGTCACTTGACCACCCAACCCAGGGGCAGTATAGTTCATCTGCTTCAAGATAATGAATATTACTGATATCTTGCCGCGGCACTCAAACATGGTTTAACTCCAGAAGCTTCACCCCGGCTCCGACCGTACCCTGGACCCCCCAGGGGCATATAGTGTAATCGCTTCATGATTGCCTGAATAACCTGAGAGCTCTCCGATCACTGAACATGTAAGTAAAAACCCAAGAGCTTCTGGGGGCTCCGCTCCTGGACCCCCACGTTCAGCAATAGTTCATCTGCTTCAAGATAAGGACATAACCGCTCTCCGAAAGCACTCAAACTGTTAAACTCAAGAGCTTCCGGGGTCTCTGCCCCTGCACGCGCACACAAGGGGCTTCCCATTACACTGTATGCCCGCATGCCCTGAGATCGACAGCACTTGCCCTGTGCTGCTCATGTGTGGAGTATGCTTGCCCTGTATGGATGGGTCAGCCAGACTTGATCCGTCTTGGATGCCTCCGGCCGGCTTGTCGCGGGGTGTCTTAGGCCAGCTCCAGCTGACACCTTATACATGCAGCCGTAGCATGCATGAGCATAGTCTGCCAAGTATCTGGTATGGAGCACCCTGTGTTTGGACATAGGCGCTGCTGTCCGCATTAGGTCCGGGATATTTCCTTAGGCAAGTCCGGTCCTTTGAAATAGTCTCTAAGGAGTTTGGGGAGTGGCTTGTGGAAAGAAAGACTTGCTGTCAACCAAGTGGCATCTATTTGTATTGACCTGGTGAAGGTCTTCTGCCTGGGGCTGGCTTCTCATTGGCTGAGTGGCGATGTCTCAGCTGATTGAGATCCGACTCGCCGATCAAAGGTTTCCTTTGCAGAAGTGAGTCTACCTGGAAGCAGATCAGGACACTGGACATCTCTTGGTCTGCCCAACGTTGGTGCAACAATGCACAGACAAGGACCTTGCAGAATCATTGTAATCACGCAGACAATTGACACCCAACCTACTGTGGTGCTGAAATCACATGTTGAAGAACCACTGTGTTTGGATACATAGAAGAATGTCCATTTTTAATAATCATTGGTAGTGTTCAATTGGTTGATCTTTAATCAATTCTGTTTCTTGGTTATTAACAAGCTTAATTGCAGCTCTGTTTTGATTCAGAAATTGATCTTCTCTTCCCTCCTCTTCTTCTCTTTAGTCAAGACATTGTCTTAATTGTCTTCTTCTGTATCAGAGTATTCTTCCTCTACTCTTATGTCAGACAACGCGTGTTGGTATCAACTCTCCTGATGGCCACTTGTATCTAGTGCACCATCATTTAACTTCTACCTGATCATCTGGTGGAGGAATTTCTGGCTCTGCCACATCTACCTGGTACCAAATCAGGGCCTTTGATAATTGGGTCTCTGGATGTGCATCCTCAACAAATCTCTCATACGAGTGCTCTGGCACATCAGTCGATCTTCCAAGGGTTAGGAAGGCATCGATATATTTGTCACGTTTTGACTTAACCTTCGTCTACCTGAGCCATTTTTGTAACAAACTCCCGTGATTTTCGTTACTGAACATCCGATTCCTGTAAATCTGGTACCACAGGGTAGCTTAGAGTTTTTTCTTTCCATTGGTATCAAAATAAGTGCCAAAATCCCCATTATGACGTCACTATGACGTCATATGTTGCGGAAAGTATGAAAATACATGTACTGAATATGGGGTGGAAAATTGATATTTTGCAATTTTAGCGACTCAAAAACATTATTATAGCACTAAAATGCTCTCATTTTTATAAAACTAGTCATTTTCCATCAAGTAGAGCCAAAAACCGCATGAAAATTGGATATTCCTAACATTTTTGGCGAAAAATTGAATTTTTCCCTATGTGTGTCTATGGAAATTGACACATTTTGCTAACATGCGAACTTTATGACGTTATTGTGACGTAATGCTAGGCATGTTGGTACTCATTTTGGTATCAATGGAAAGAGGAGGACCATAGCTATCTATTGGTACCAAAATCAAGTACCTGTGATGTTTCTATGTTGTGCTAGGCATGTTGGTACTTCTCTCCCGAAGGGGGGTGGTTGCATTTTGGCAGCCATTTTGAAAAAGCGCCCTCACTGTTTAACCCAGGGTGGGGATTTTTGCAGACAACCTGAATTCAGTTGCTTATGGTATAAGCTTCACAAAAATGGTTGTCTCCAAAAATCCCCGGGGGTGCAGGGGGTCATGGTAGCCCGTAGTCTGTAGTCGTCGACCCATAAGCAGCTCTGCAGGAGACACTCCTGTTGTGGTATGTGGTGTGATTCTGTACTTGAACAGGAAGCGAGCTAGCTTAGTTGGTACCGAACCTTTAGTCATCCGTTTCAGTCCATTTTCAGGGTTTGGACTGCGCCTTCCGCCAATCCGTTACTGGACGGGTGGTACGGCGCTGAAGTTCTGTGTTCTATGCCATTTAGTCGTAGAAAGGATTGAAATTCCTCACTTGTAAAGGATGTAGCATTGTCCGAAACAACTACATCTGGTATACCAAACTGAGCAAATGCGGTACCTAACTTGTCAATTGTGACATTTGAAGAAGTGGAATTAGTTATCTGTACTTACAACCATTTGGAATGGGCATCTACAATAACTAGAAAGTAGTAGCTAGTAGTGATTCATAAAAGGCCCTGCATAATCAATATGCAACCTGGACCATGGTTTCTGGGGCCATGACCAGGGGCTCATAGGAACACATAGGTTTCACATTTCTTAACCAAATCTTCAAGTTGTGCGTCTAATCCCGGCCACCAAAATACACAACGCGCAAGACTTTTCATTTTTGTTGTACCCATGTGTCCTTCGTGGAGTTCTTGAAGTAGAAGTTCACGACCTTGAGGTGGAATCACAACTCTACTTCCCCAAAGAATACATCCATTTGAGACAGATAGTTCAGTCCGTCGCGAAAAGTATGGTTTCAATTCCGACGCGATGTCACCGTTGTCATTTGGCCATCCAGACAAAATATATTTGTGCACCTTAGACAAGAATGGATCTTTCTGCGTCCAATTGCGAATAGACGTTGAATCCACCGGGGAAAAGTCCATTTGTTCCATCAACAATTACTGTTTCTGGTATGGGCTGATCTTCGGTACCTATCGCAGACAAAGGTAACCTGCTTAACGCATCAGCATTTCCATGTGCTGCTGTAGTTTTGAAACGTAGTGTGTAGTTATATGATCCTAATGTCAAAGACCAACGTTGGATCCTGCTAGAAGCATGTTGTGCAATGGTCTTATTTTCATTAAAAAGACCCAGAAGTGGTTTGTGATCTGTGCACAGCGTAAAATGTCTACCGTACAAGTATGAATGGAAGCGCTTGACTCCATAAACACATGACAAACCTTCTTTCTCAATTTGTGAGTAGTTGCGTTCTGGATGGTTTAACGTACGAGACGCGAATGCGATTGGTCTTTCACTTCCATCAGGCATTTGATGAGACAGAACACAACCTACACCATATGAAGATGCATCACAAGATAGCACAAGGGGAAAAGATGGGTCATAATGTGCTAATACTGTAGATGAAAGAAGCAAATCCTTAGCAGAATCAAAAGCTTTTTGTTCAGCTTCTGTCCATGACCAGCGAATGTTTTTGCGTAGTAACCGATTTAACGGTGCAACAACAGACGCCAAATTCTGAATGAAATTTCCATAGTAATTTAACAAGCCAAGGAATGATCGTAACTCAGTTACATTCTTTGGAATTGGTGCATCTTTAATTGCTTGCAATTTTTCTACATTAGGATGCAAACCTGTACTGTCAATAGTGTGACCTAAGTATGTCACCGAAGATTGCATAAAGGAAATATCCTTACGTAAACGCAAGCCAGCATTTTGAAGTCTTGTTAGCACTTGCTTGAGCACTTCGCGATGCTTTTCTTCAGTAGGTCCTGCGATCAATATGTCATCTAAATAGACAACTAAATGTGGAATACCTTGTAAAAGCGACTCCATGGTACGCTGATAAATTCCTGGTGCAGATGAAACACCGAAGGGAAGTCGGGTATATCTGTACAAACCAAGGTGTGTGTTGATTACCAGAAATTTCCGCGAATCTTCATCCAACTCAATCTGTTGGTACGCTTTAGACATATCTAACTTGGTAAAAACTTTACCACCCTCCAATTTGGCAAATAGGTCTCCGACCTTTGGTATGGGATAGCAATCTAGTTTGAAGGCGGCATTTACAGTTACGCGAAAATCTCCACAAATACGTACCGATCCATCTGGTTTCAAGACTGGTACAATGGGAGCGGCCCAATCTGCAAATTCAACTGGTTCCAGAATTCCTGTGTCAACCAGTGATTTTATTTCAGCCTCAACTTTGTCACGCATCGCATACGGAACACTGCGTGCTTTGCAAAATGTGGGTGCTGCATTAGCATCTACATGAATATGCGCTTTCATGCCTTGCAAATGTCCTAACTCATCCACGAACAGACCATCATGTTCATTCAGAATATCTTCCAGAGACGCTTGCGATATTTTGCGAATTGCTTTCCAGTCAAGACGGATAACTTGTAGCCAATCGCGTCCTAACAATGTAGAGTGGTTGCCATCCACAACTACTGCATCCAGCGTAGCTTCTTGGTTGTTGTATTTTACATGCGCAGTCATTATACCAAGAACTTGAATGTTTTCACCCCGGGGGCCGGGGGGGGGGGGGGTTCTCAACTTTTTTTGGGGTAGGTATGTGCCTCCCGGATTTCAAAAATTGAGGCTCCGGAGCTGATTTGAGGCCCAAAAATTGGGGTCTCCGGAACAAGGTTTTCAAAAAATTTCAAAAAATAAGCTGCGATTTGCCTCAATTTCCAGCTACTTTTTGAGGTTTTTTGAAGAAAATTTGGTAGAATATGGCTTTGGGCATGAAAAGTAGGGTCTCTGGAACTGAAATGGTCCTAAAATGGGGGTCTCTGGAACTGAAAAAGAGCCTGAAAATGAGGGTCTTATAGGCGGCACATACCCAGAAAAAAAAAAAAAAAAAAAAGTCCCCCCCCCCCCCCCCCGGTTTTCACCAGTGTATGTACGCAGTTTAATTGGTGTATCTCGAAGTTGTACACCTGGCCAGCATTTCTTGTACACGGCATTAGGAATCAGAGTTACCGCTGCGCCAGTATCAACTTCCAGTTCAATAGGACGATTATTTACCTCCATTGTAACTTTCAGAGGTGGTACACCCACTGTATTAGTATTGGGTGCATGGTATAAGTGTAATCTGTAATTCCATTTGCACTAAAGTAAATGAGTGAGACGTTCCGAATACTGAATCCAGGATTCATCATTGGGATTGAATTCATTAATTCTACCAATATAACCGGCTGGTTGTTCTGCCATGGTGAGAGTTTTATCCTCGTCGCCAATTGAAATAAACTCACAACAAACTCAAAGCATTATATTTGTTTCAGGTTTATTGCCCCGCGCGGGAGCGCGGGGCTATAGACAAATCCGACCAGACAAATGATGGTCAGAATTGATCCGCCATTACTGGGGGGCATCCAACCCAAAACCTACCCAAATCTTTTGTACGTCTGTACCACGCTTGATTAAGTATAATTCAAAAGCTACACTTAATCTGCACATTTGGGTGAATTCAAGCAGGATGCACCCCAGCTATGGCTGCCATTGAGGTGTTGGAATGTGTCAAACCGGATTCGTGTATAGATGTGGAATAACTTGACAGACATGGAGTTTTTGCTGTATTGAAGCCTGAAGAGCCTTGGTCATAACAATTTTTCATGACAATTGAAAATGATGAACAGTGCTAAAATTACGTAATGGTTGTGATGAACACGGCATAAATATGTATGCTAACACAAAATAGTTTTTGTGTAAGTAAAATGATGATACAGTGTGAGATAGATTGTATTTTCAGTGTTTTTATACAAATTTATATTGGACTCTGTAAAAAGGTTCTATTTCCACGTGTTTAAGTGGGGTCAAATATCAGACCAGTTGGGCGAAGTGCCAGCAGTGCCTGGTTATATCATTGCATATTCAGAAATATTGACAATAATTTCTTGACAGCTGACATCAGTTACGATGGTCGGGTCGACTATTTCTAAAAGTACTACAGTAAACTTGAACAAGAGTATAGTGAACTTGACTTAAGTTTACGAAACCACCATCAGTTTTCAATAAAAGTCACATACACTAGCATTTTTTTTTTATTTATCTCTCAATTCTTGGCTATTTTCGGATGTTTTAAATAATTCTGCCATTGCGCGGGGCATACAATTGGTGACCAGCCAACAAACATGTTCTTGTTATATAAGACAAGTAAAGTAAAGCTGAGTTGTATGACATCGAAACATCGCCCAGTTGACACTGTTTCTATGACTAGGCAATGTTTGTTAATCATGTCAATTGGGGTAAGGGAAGGAGAAAGGTGAAACTCCTTCAAATGAAGATGGGTGATGGGTCAGTTATGAGAGTTACAGATGGTTGAGGGATTTTTTACTCGGGGCCAACCAGGGTGAGTTTACTCTATTACAAAGTAATGTGCCAGAGTTCAGTTTGTTTGGCTTAACTGTGTCAAAAAAAACAATCACTGAGTGTGGTTTTAATTATGGAAGTCTGAGATGTCACAATTCCAAAAATTGCTTGTGGTTAAAGTCTACTATTAATCAAAGACTTATAGATCAATTTGTCGAAAAATTGGTAGAGTTCCATTGAAACTTCAAATGCTTGTAGGCCTATTCAGTTACAGAATATGTAAAAAAAGGAATTTGGATTTGAAAAATACTTTTAACTCTACCAATTAAGTTTTGCTTATTATTTGAGCAAATTTAGGATGCATGGGTGAAACCACGCGTCTACCGGTATCACTGGTCGATTTGAGAACATACCCTTGAAGACTTTGTGCTTATGGAATGTTTACATCGGTGATGAATTTCATGCACTTTTTGAAGTATTTTATTTTTTTTTACAAAAGCAGACAAAGACTTCTAAAAAGATATTATGCCATTAATCCTTAATCCTCTTAACGCCCAATCAGTCATTTTTCCAAATTCTAAATTGAATGCCCATTTTGTCTCAAAATTGCGTGCGCTAGGTCATATCACACACCTTATATTACGTTGCTGTGAAAAACAGACACTAAATCATTTTAAAGTGGTCTTGGAAGCTTTTGAAGGTGTCTTACGACTGTTTTGATGGCTAATGAAAGGCGGATCGAATTTAATTAGTATAGGCGAGCGGTCACAGCTCAAAACGTGCTTATTTTCGAGTAACCCCTCCCTCGGTACCAACAAAACACACCACTTGATTCAAAGGCCAATTAAGGATTTATGAAACTGATGGATGTGGTCAAAAAAATTTGGTGGCAGGGGTGTTTTTTTGGCCCAAAAAAAAATCCTATTTTGGGGCTAAAAAATAAAGAAAAAACATGATTTTTTAATTTTAATCCAAAAGCCAGAAAATTCTGATGCGCAAGTACCTTTTAGTTTAGGATCTACATTTTATAAACATTTGCACAAAAAGGTCAGATGCCAGATGATATTTTTGCTGCACAAAATGCAGTAGAGTAGAAGGGTAGGGGGGGGGGGGGGGGGGGGGGGGGGGGGGGGGGGGGGGGGGGGGGTGGGGGGGGGTATTTTTTTTGGGGGGGGGGTTACTTGGGGGGGGGGGGGGGTGAAGGGGGCGGGGGCGGGGAGGGGCGGGGGGGGGTGGGGGGGGGGGGGGGGCTGGGGGGGGGGGGGGGGGGGGGGGGGGGTGGGGGGGGGTGGGGGGGGGTATTTTTTTAGGGGGGGTGGGGGGGGGGGGGGGGGGGGGGGGTCGGGGGGGGGGTGGGTGGGGGGGGGGGGGGGGGGGGCGGGGGGGGGTGGTGGGGTGGGGGGGGGGGGGGGGGGGGGGGGAGGGGGGGGGGGGGTGGGGGGGGGGGTAAAAAAATTAAGGGGGGGGGGGGGGGGGTGGGGGGGGTGGGGGGGGGTGGGGGGGGGGGGTGGGGGGGGGGGGGGTGGGGGGGGGTAAAAAATATGGGGGGGGGGGGGGTGGGGGGGGGGGGGGGGGGGGGTGGGGGGGTGGGGGGCGGGGGGGGGGGGGTGGGGGGGGGGGTGGATATTTGGGGGGGGGGGGGTGGGGGGGGGTAAAAAAATTAAGGGGGGGGAAGGGGGGGGGGGGGGGGGTGGGGGGGGGTTATATTTGGGGGGGGGGGGGTGGGGGGGGCAGGGGGTGGGGGGGGGGGGGGGGGGGGGGGGGGGGGGGGGGGGGGGGGGGGGGGTGGGGGGGGGTATTTTTTTAGGGGGGGTGGGGGGGGGGGGCGGGGGTGGGGGGGGTGGGGGGGGGGGTAAAAAAATTAAGGGGGGGGGGGGGGGGGTATTTTTTGGGGTAGCACGGTAAATTTTGGCTAAAATCAACAAAAATAGTAATTGTTCCTTAAAAAAATGACAAAAACACCCAATTGTATGTGTAACATCATGATTTTATAGATTATATTCTGGATATTGTGTGCAGTGTCCATACCGACTGGGGCAGCTATTTAATACTAATAATGGCTAGAAGTGTTTTGTGCCATACCAATGGCATTTTGGTGAAACAATTGAGAATAATGATTAATAAATTAAAAAAATATATATTTTCGGCAAATAACTGAAAGATTAAACACTTAATTGTTACCTTTTTGGTAGACTTATGTTGTAATGGATGCAACAAAAATAAGTCTGCTCAAACAAAATTGGTGTTGACATGGAATTAGTAGCAGTCATTTTTTTTGGCCCAAATAAGCAAATAATTGAAAAAAATGCAATTTTTGGCAAAACGTTCTATTTGATATACAATGATTACTTTTTTTTGCACAGCTACAACAATTTACATTCAGGCTTTTCACTATACATCCTGCAAAATTTTGAAAGTACCTATCAGGTACCCGAGGTCCGTTTCCCCAACTTATATAAAAAATGCAAATTTTCTTACTAAGTCAAAATAATATGAAAGTGTTTAAAATGACTGCTAGAAATCAAAATCGCATGGACCTACTGGAACTAATTATTTTTTTGGCCCCCTTACCGCATTTGGGTGTGTTTTTAAGGTTTTCAACAGATGTGTAACGTTTTTTGTTTTTGAACTGGTCAAGAAAAACAGTTGTCCAAGAATGCAAATAAAAAAAATAATTTCCGTTGTAGGCATAGCTTTTCGACTAAAAATATCGCAAAGCTCTAGGGTCTTGGATGTTGGAAGAGCTGTGAGACACACCGGTACATTTTTTTCCGTAAGAAAGTTTTCAAGAATTTTCTGTGTCAGGATTGTAACAGGTTAATCCCACTTTTGAGTTCAATCCCTGAACCCAATTTGAGCATTTCATGTATTGTCTGTCTGTCTGTGATTTGGTTGGCGCTGCACACTTTGCATCCTTGCTAGGGCCCTGTCCTGCATGTTCGTTCGTTTTTTCCATAAATTTCTTATTGTAAAGTGCTACAATAAAGATGTAGCAGCAATATATAATGGTAGTATGTCACACGCAAATTGAAAAATGCTTATTAATTTTACCAAATTGCATTCACTTAATAGGCTTTAATTTCTCAGTGGTATCTCAAAATTAACTAGTGGGACCAGTTTTACTTCAGGGTCGGGGTAAGAGAAACATGGTAAGAAGGAAATTCACATAAATGTAAGAGGGGAAACAATAAAAAGGAAAATTTCTGGAGGACACATAAATAATGAAGAAGGCAAAGAGGAACAGCAGGGGGTGCACCTGAGAAAGGAAAGGGAAGGGGGAATAAGGATCATTGTCCCAAAATAAGATCGTCCATATGAAAAACAAATAGTCATGCTTTTTTGCCAAGCTTGGATTTTAATTAACAATAGCTTCCACGCATAGTTCAATTGGTCCCAAATATGGTGTTTGCAAATTAATTATACTTTTTGAATTTTGGTGGACTTGAGGAATTTGGTTTGTGTTCTTACTAAAATCATTTTGATGAATGATGATGAAAATGCTGTAAATTTTGTACCCCGAGAGAGAACAGGACATGCCCCTTTCCTGTAGCATTATATCAGGTAGTCTATATAATGATATATATATGGCAGTTTTGTTTAAACTGGATTTCAGAAAACGAAAAATGCCCGTTTATCGGAACATTAAACACAGGCAATAACGTCTAAAAGAATTCCCAAGATCATTTTTAATTTCGAATGAAGAGATCTTCATAAAGGTTTGGATTTTCAGCATTAAATGAAAATTGCATCTTCGACCTTCATAAAGAGCAAAATTACATACTCTAAATTTTTAGATTAAAATTATTAGATTATATTCAGTCTATTTTTATTAAAATTTTAATCTAATCTTGAATTTGCCCCTTAATAGCAATCCAATTAGATAATTTTAATCTAAGAATTTAGAGAGTAACCTTTTGCTCTGGGAGGAATTCTGTATGAAAATGACGCCCCTTTTCTCAGTATCATTAGTGAATGCACATCTTCTAAATTATTAAAAGGTGATTTGCAAGCAGCCCGAACATGAGATTGATTGGTTGTATGTTAATTATCCAAACAAAATTTCATTTTGAAAAAAGACCAATGACAAAAAATACGAAAATATGTGAAAAAGGCAAACCCCAAAAGAGCTCAAAAAGGCAAAAACCCCACGATTTGCGAACGGAACGGATATCATGTTAGGGTTTTTTTGCCCCCGAAAATAATATTTGTTTTTCTGCCCCAAAAGGGTTCAAATTCGGTATTTAAAAAAAGTCCAATTTTGTCATAATTTTGCCAAAAGCATAAAAAACTTTGTTAAAATCGCACAAGATTTTTTTAAGTTAACGTAAAATCACACAAAATTAGGTGAAATTTATGCACAAAAGACGTACTGCCGAAGAAACAACATAACAACTGACAAGTAGCTATAACACTTTCTACTTCGACAGATTTGTAATTCAAGTTGTACAATTTTTATATTTTTTTTCCTGTTACGTGCAGTGGTTATTGCCATCATAGTAACTGTTATGTGAGTGGTAACCTTCTTCTTTTTAGCCCAAGTGGATGTCAGTCTGGGGGGTAAAGTGGGAATGCCAAAAATGACCAAATTTTAAAAAAGTACTTTGCCATTATTTGCAAAAGCATACAAAACTGGTAAATCGCACAAGATTTTTTAAAGATAACGGAAAAAAATCACACAATATTCCATTAAAATCACACAAGATTCTGCTTAAATAACAAAATTCAATCAAAAATTGTAAACTCGACATGATTTCCTAAATTCACAGAATTAGGTTAAATCGCACAGAATTATATTAAACACAAGGTTCTGTTTTAAATCGCACACAATTCTTTGTTAAATGCATAGAGTGTCCATAAAATCGCAACAACAAATGACATCCAAATCGCATAAGAATTTGTAAAAATTGACAGGATTCCTTATAAAATCACATATAGGGCTTGAGTGAGTCCTGAGAAATGATAAAAAAAAAAATCTGGAGGAATTTGGAGGAAATTGATGAAATTTCACAAGATCATTCTCAAAAATAGCAGTAAAATTTCAAAAAATCACGTGTTGAAATAATGTATCTTAGATTTTCATTAGACCTGAATTAAGATTTACCGTCTTCCCCAGTGACATGGGCTTTTTTAAGCTGTTGAGGTATGACATATATGCCCATAGTCTCTAAAATTCTACTCGATAGGACATGTACACAGATCTCAAAAATCATATTTCTGTCCAGAAATGATGTTTTTGAGTTTGTGACTAAATTGGCACCAATTGCATGGTAACATCATACCATTAACTGGAATGCCAATGGTATTTCAAATATTTTAAGCTCTTATTTAGACCATAAAACATGGATTGTGTTTTTAATGTGTAGCTAAAGTTACTATTGTTGGTTTTTAGAAAACCTATTTGAGAGAAAACGTATAGGTATCACTCAATATCCACAATAAACACATGATCTTCGGAGGTCGTCGTAGAGAAATAAATAATGTCTTATTATAAATCCAAGGCATTTTGGGCTAAACGATTATAAAAGTAATCCACCGAAAGAGTAAACAATTTTAAATTTTGCAGGAATAGCTAAAGTGAAGAATAAGTCTGTAGAATATTCTAAGCGAAAATTGATAGGAACACAACAGTGTCAAAATATGGAATCTCCATCCATTTACGTGCTGTAGTATAGTAAAGTTCTTGTGTTCCTTCTTAGGTGCTTTTGGTCTCCTAAACTTTATGGGGTATATCGGAACTAAATTGTTAACGAAACATGCTAACAATCTGATTTTTGACGATTTTTTCCCGATTTTCGTTGAGCAAATCACATTGCTCTCTGTTAGCTTGTTCACCATCTAATTTGGCCCCTTTCACTGCCAGGTCTCAAGTGCTGGGACTTTTAAAGCAATATTGGCACATTTTTTGAAGAGACGCCCCTTAATTGGTATGAGCTGTCGTAGGACACGTACATGCGGCTAGTCCAGGCTATTTCACATGGCAAGCCGTTCCAACAGCCGTTGAATTATTATCGGGGATCCCCGTCATAATTCTAGTACAAAATTACATTCGTCTGTGACACATAAAACATTTTTCGAGGCTAACCATTCACAGGTATTTATAGCTTACAGCCATGTTACCACTTGCAACCGTGTACAAATCTCCAATTTTTTGGAAAAATTGGGGGCCGCCCTTCAAAAAAATGTGCTAAATATGCTTGAAAGAAAATTGGGATAGCGGGCTCGAATATGTCGTCCGATTATGGGACCCTAAGTCAACCCCTGAATGGACCTTGACATCCTCATGTGTTACCCTACGTAAGGCCGATGGTCTCAATGTACAAGCAAACCAAGTATCCCAAAAGGTGCATACTAAATGTGTGACAAACCGGACGGCCACGCAGACACGCGAAATATGCCGAATAAGGACTTTCGATTGGCAGTGGACGACTAAAATGATTATAAAACTTTGTTAGTTATCTGTCTTTCTTCACTCAAACTACTATTAATATAAAAATGGGTATTTAAATACTGGAAACTCCTATAAGATACAGTACTGTACAAAATAGGTAAAAAAATGACATTTTGAATAAATTTGCCATTTTTAAACTAAAATTATCATTTTTTTTAATCAAATACCGCTGCTTTTATCTTTCCTGACTTCCGCTGCTTTTGTAAAACAATGAAATCAAAATCTACAGAGTGAAGTTCATTACCACATCCAATTTTAGTTCTTTAGTGATTTCTCCCCGCTTTTTCAATTTTTAACGCAAAACAGTGATTTCTTCTTTGCACTTTTGGCCATAAACACACCTGCTAAAGTTTTACAGGCTCTCTCGACAATATATGAAATATCGATCTATAAAAACAATGATGCGACTACGTAAAATGTGTGCTTTTGTCTATGTTCTTAAGAAATCTAAATTAAGCCCAAAAAGACCTTTTTTCCCAAACAACCCCCAATAAATACACTTTTTACCCAAAGTAGCATCTTGACTATTAATAATGCAATCTATAAAATTAAGATCTATGATTAACAAAATAACCACTCACAATCAATTCCTAGTGTTTTGGGCTTAAAAATAAAATATCATGATTTTGTTCTTAAATTTTAGCCCAAAAATAGTTTTTTGGGCAACACACCCCTGCCAACCAATTTGTTCCCACAACCATCATTTTCGTAAATTCTACATTTTACATTCAAAAAATATTTTTATTACTTTTCATTTTGTTCTAATACCGAGGGGAGGGGTTCCCGACCAAATTTGCAGCCGGCCGCTCCACTATTGGTATTGAAGACTCTCTGCACCAATGGATTTCATCCTTTCTCGTTGGGAAGACAGCAGTCTTTGAACGATCCAGGGCGCTTTGCGCCTAAACCAGTTTATGTGAAGTCTGGTGTGCCTCAGGACTGTCCTTGGTCCATTACTATTCTTAATAATGTACATCAACGACCTCCCGGACGACCTTCGCATCAAATGTGTGCCTGTTTGCAGACTACTGTGTTGTTTAAGACCCAGTCGCTTCATATCTGACTGTGACTTCTCCAAAGACCTGAAAAGCCTTAGAAGTGGAAAATAAATGGATGATGTTCCTTTTAAACCAAACAATTTAACATCCTCCGGTTTGCGCTCCAGGAAGAAATCGAAGATTGAGCTTTCATATAAACTCTCTGGTCATTTCTTGCAAGCTGTCACCAGTCACAATATTTGTGTTACACTCTCTCGGCTGAGTATGGAAGTGGGGAATACTGCTCATATTGATAATGCCACCGCTAAAGCTAATAGCATGTTGGGTTTCATCCGCCTCAAACCTTGCAACGTCCCCCGCAAGTTTAAATAAATCCAGGCCTAACAAAGTCCTTGTTCGTCCCACATTGAGTACTGCAGCTCTGCCTGGGATCCGCATACAACCCGTAACATCAAAAAAGTTGAAGCTGTCCCCACGACGAGCTGCACGTTTCATCTGAATGATTTGGGGAGGAAAAGCTCTGTGACTGCCATGTTAGATGAACTACACCTCCCATCTCTACAGACGAGACTGCTAAAAATCAGAGACTTGTTACCTTGCACAAATCTTGCACACTACATCAACCTTGTCTGGACGACCCCTTGGAATTCAATATTAGGAGCTCATCAACCACATCCACCAGGAATCAGCAACTTCTCTCTCAACTTAAAGTACCATTATCAAAGACCTACTCTGCCACAGAAGTCATTTTTCCTACTACTGCCCGTGACTGGAACAAACTTTCCTACGCTACTACCAGCATTAATGATCTTCAAAATTCCAGAAGGCTTATAGTTTTCTTGTGCTCGTACCAGGACTAAGTACCCGTCGCGTTCTCTAATCTCGCATTGAGTGATGTTTCAGTTGGAGCTGTTCAATTATACCATCAAGATAAGATCAAATTTGAGTAGTCTAATGGTGCAAATCAGCATCCCCCTTACTTGTTGACCTGGCCCTGGTCAGATTTTCCGCTTCAAAAGGGCTCCCTTCATGATTTTTTTCTCAAGATTTACATAGGTTTTTTAGTACAGGAACTTCACCATGATGAACATTTTTCTATGGATGAACTCGCATAGAGCGATCTGTAACGAAAATCACAGTTCCCTATACTTAGTTAGACTTAACAGTTAATGCTTAAAACTAAAGCATGAAAGGAAGTGCTTCTTATTTTTTTCCACCATGTCAGGATTTTTTGCTGTTGTGTAGTCGTGCAAACTAGTTTTTATACAGTATGGCAGATTAAGTTGATGGAAGATGTTTTGAAAATAGAAAATCAACTAAAAATTGATCAACCCTTCATGAGGATGTATTTAGTAGTCTGCCACCAATATCCTTCAACTAGTTCAGTTCAACATGCCAGGGTTCCATTAGTGGTGGCGTTTTTGCGTCTATTACGCACTTTTTCCAAGGTGGACGCACTGTTGGTCTATATAGATTAAAATTGTGCGTTTATGTGGACGCAACAAAATAGCCACTTCAAACTCACACAATCACAGTTTTGCTCTGCACATGGTACAATATATTGTATCTTTTTACTCAAACAAATAATATTCTGATTACCAATTAAATAAATGTAAGCAAATCTGTGAAAATTCTCTCCCCGTCCAAAGGGTATTCAAGAGTACTCCTCTCCAGTTCTTTTGGAGTTTTAAGGGTCATCAGGGTAATTGCTTCTTAATATGCCCAGTCTAGGTTTTTGGAATTGGGGGGATTTCTTATTTTTTTGGATTGTTTGCAGTCTTTAAACATTTCTCAAAATCTGTTAAAACTTGACACGAATATAATTTGAAGAAGACGCACTTTTCCAACCTCAGGAAAACAAATTTGTGTCCAAGTAGACTGCACTATTTCCCAAAACCTAGGTGAACCCTGCAACTGCAGTTTATTCAGTTGAAACTGCCAATTCATAGGTGGAGGCACATAAAAATTCCTTTCCATCCCCATCTGGAAGCTGGGCATGACTGTGTCAGTCATGTTAGGTTTGGAAACCGATATTGGATATAGACGTTCTAATTTGAGCACCCGGCTGGGGGAGAATCCCCGTTTTGAATATGGTGCAGACTCAGCTTGCTGAACTGATCCACTTGGGAGTGACAGTTGTTTAGGGTGTAACTAGTTTCTTCTCAGCAGAACTCCACATCATGATTATGTCTTAACCTGTTGTCATTAAAGCATGTTAGCACAGTTTTTTGAAGGGCGGCCCCAATTTTTCAAAAAAATTTTGAGATTTTTACACGGTTGCATTTGGTTGCCCGGTTGACTATTATCGGGGATCCCCGATAATCTTACCGGCTGCTGAAACGGCCTTCCAATGTTAACAGCGGGAATAGCGCCATGTACATGTCTACGCTCATCCATTAGTTTGTTTTAATAGTTCGGGCAAGGCAGTATATTGGTTATTTTCTCGAGGTGGCACTATTTCATCATGGACGGACATAAACGTAGCATTTCCAGCTGCTACCGTAAGGTCCAATCTGGGATCCCATTTTAATTACAAAATCGCTTATTTTTGTGATAAATACGCATTTTTTAGCATTCTCGTTCGCAGGTCTAGTTTCCTAGACAATTACCCAACGTAACTGTGCAAAGTTTATATCACAAATTTTGAAATTGGGGGCGCTCTCAAAATGTGGCCAATATTGGCTTTAATATGGATTGTGGAGTTATGCAAAACACATGGAATACCTTACCCCTGTTACCAGCATGATCATCCATTTCAAAGAGCCAACTTTGCGACTGCCGATGACAAAATCCAAAAGCATTCAGAGTCGAGTTGATATATGTCCCTTAGATAATAATTACCTTTTGAAATAGTTAATCCTCAAAAATTTGTTTTTTTGTTTCCTAATTTTTAAAAATATTATTAAATAACGTAGAAAATCCATCATTTTCCGAGAACAACCTTTCTCATGCAGAAGTCGCAATTTTCTTCAAAATTTTTAATTTCTAATTCCTGTTAAGTTTTTCACTATGTCATGCAGTATATAGGATCTCAGTTGTGTTTGATAGTGCAAACAGGGATAGCGTACATTTAGAGGGATTATGAGATCGACAAGTGAGGTAGTAACAGGGGAAGGTATTCCATGTGTTGGCATAACTCCACATCCGTTATGACAACATGTTAAAAGACATAATGTAGAGTTAGCTTCGCGAACTCTTGGGTAAAACTCTAAAGAGGGGGCTACTTAAAAAAAAAAGGAAGGAGTGAAAAACATTGGATCTAAGGTAAAATATTTGGAAAAAATAGAATGTAATTGTAATTGACTGGAGGTCCACGAGAGACATTGCCTTTGTAAAAAGAGGTAGTCTCAGCTCTCCTAAAAGCTCTAACGTCAAATTAAGAACATGGAGGGTGGTCAGAAATTCCCATTTTAGACGTCGCCATTGGTTTTAACACGTAAAAGCAAAATCTTAACTAAAAATTCTGATCTTTTTATAAGAATATTTTCATATTCCAAAACTTGGAGCTGAAAGATCAACTCCACTGTAACATT